>JAQLOM010000005.1:12313351-12326587 GCA_030068315.1 Chrysichthys thysi
CATGTTAGCTATGCAGCACTTTGTCTGATGTGAGGACACTGATTTACAGCTTAGCCGTGCAGATTAGCATACATACGTACGCACCTATGTAACTTACAGAAGTCCGTTTTTGTTAAAACCAGAATGATTAGTTTACTGTTGGCTTGGAATAGCCTTCTGTTAATCATTTTTGTATTTAGCTTATTGTAGGCTTATTGTACTCTGCTTGTACTCTGCAAAAGAGAAAATTAAACCTCCCTCCAAATTGATTACACTTTCATTAAATTGGAAGTCCAATTTAAGAAGTATCAGTATTGGCGAGTACACAAATAAAAATACTCGTATCAGTTTGGGAAAAAGTGGTATCGGTGCAACCCTAGTTATGACCGGTGTTCTGCATTAGACTAATTATACAGATTATAAATACTGTCTCATGAACGCCAAATTTGCATTTCCACACGCTATTGCCAAGCCATGTTCTAGTGTTTACCTTGCTCATGTTTTGACTCGTTTGTATTCTAGCATCAGTGTTTTTGTTGTATTTTTGTTTTGATATTCCTGTTTCTGACACTCTCGTCTCCCTCACACCAGCCATGATTCTTTTCACAGCTTTATATAAACATTTGTGGGTTGTGAAACAAATTATGGGGAAAATCCGCTTTGATATACGAGTGCTTTGGATTACAAGCATGTCTCCGGAACGAATTATGCTCGCAAAAAAAGGTTCCGCTGTACTTGCTTTACGTGTTCAAATAACAACTCAAAATGCTCATCACCATCAAAGACCATAACCAGTTCAAGTCATTGCATGGGAATTATCTGTTGTTGTGCCATCAACACAGTTCAGTGGAGTTGGAAAGTACCACATGCCAGACACAGGATTCAGTCATTTATGCTGATGCTGAGCAGGCTGAAGTGAAAACCAACTGCGGTTATTAATTCACATTCAGAGATATACAATCCTGGTCAATGCAAACCATGGCTTGTGTTTGTGTTTCACTTTAAGAAAGCAGATTACCAGGAGAGGATGGTAACCGCAATATAGCTGGCCATGATTAAAGTATAAAAATTGACTTGCTAAATACAACCACGAGGAGACATTACAGTATAGCACTGTTGTTAAACAACCCTTTATACACTGGCTATCCTCAGTTACATACTACAAATTAGCATTTGTCTGAAATGAAATGTTTCCAGATATAACTTTTAAAAAGGTGGCAGCCACTCATTTTCAAAACAAATCTTAGCAGCAGTATTTATACAGGGTTCTTTGGGGCTCCGCTCTGAATAGATGTGGTAGAGGATAAACCAGCATTTTTATTTTAGGAGGTTTCTAAAATCGGTGGTGGTGCAGTGGGTTGCGTTGTAGCTTCACAGATCACAGGGTCCCGGCTGCAGTCCTGAGCTTGGGTTAGCGTCTGTGTGGAATTTCACATATTCTGCTCAGGTTAGTTTCTCTGCTTTCCCGCCACCTCCCAAAATCATGACAGTAGGAGGGCTGCCTAAAGTGCCCTCAGGTGTGAACGTGTGCGCGTGTGCATAGTGCCTGTGATGGTTCCATCCAAGGGTGTACATACTCACCTCCTGCCCCTTGTTCCCAGAACAGGCTTTGCATTCATCACAACCCTTTCAAGGATAAGGCAAATACTGAAGATGAACGAATAATTCTATACATTTTAACTTAAGAGATGTCCTGTATTTCCTCCTAATCCACCTCTAGTAGTTTTAACTTACAAACATCCTGTCTGAAGGAATTTCATTTGGGATATGATCATCACCAACCACAAACCAGCAACACAGATCCCTCCATTTAAAATGTTTTTTTTCCTTCACAGATGAGAGAATATCCTTGTGAAAGCAGCCCAACATGCAGGTTCAGTCATGGAGGCTGGCAGGAACGCAGCACTCCCAGCTTCTCAGGGGGTCCACCACCTCCCATCCCACCCCAATGTACACTGGGGCACAAAAACACAAAAGAGAAGTGACAATAAGCCCTGAGGCCCATCATGGGCAGCGGGCTATACTGTATCTTTGAACAGTTCTGCTTTGTGAGGGGAGTGTAAGGAGACGCTGTTGGGTCACAGTAAGCTGTAGTTTTACAGCTGCCACAACGGCCATCAATTACCGCAGAGCTCACAAAGCAACTCTGACAAAGAAACACGACTGAAAGGCCTCTGAAGAAACGCACATTGTTCTCTGAGGAGTTCAGTGCCAGTTTGTTGCCTTCTGGCTGAATGAAAGCCCAGTTCAGAGCAACGTTAACAGTAAAAACAATGGCTATTCTCTGCAACAATTTACCATTAGAATAACGTCACTGAAGAGGGTGTCACTGCTATACAGCCGATATTCCTTCTTTATCCGTTTAGAGCAGGACACGGCCACACAGCTGAAAGTTGCCGGATACACATTGTGGAAGAGCCTTATAGCTATATGATTCACAGCGCATGGAGAGATACTTTCACCAACCCTCACTATGCACTGAAGAATGCATAGTGGCCAAGGAATATGCATACCAGCAATTTGTGGGGAAAAGCATCAATAGTTTCAAAATTTAAATAGATGGCAAAAAAATATCCTCCCTGCTATATTTGTATACTGGGGGGGGGAAAAAGAAGAAGAAAAGTCTTTGTGTCGTATATACTTTACATTACATTCCTTACTTTTTAGGAAGCTGGGGTCTGAGTGCAGGTCACGGAGAGAAGCGAGCCTTGTATATTTACTGGCAAGGACTTGCCTAGCTGCCTCCAGGCTCCAAGCGCTGAGTGCCAAGAATTGCAGTTTTGCAAATATGAGTCACAATTTAGGAAAAAAAAAAAAAAGCATTATGAAGCCTAATAACTGTGTGGCAGCACGCTAAAGAGACAGTTAACATGGATACATAGGTTAAACATGCAGTAATCAGCCCAATATCTCACAAGAATGGTGCACGATTAAATAAAGTTTAAACGTGTAACACTAGGGCGCACACCAGCTGCAGGGAGCTGCAAGTGTCACCTTGTGCATCCACACACAATTTGCATATTCAAACATTATTCTAAGAACATGCTGGAATATTCGAATAGTCACTTGGCCTGAAATGCCCGACCTTAAAACAAGGAAAGTATTCCTGCGACTGTGCGTGCGAGCTAAAGGGGAGAGGTTAAAAAGGTCCCCTGATGCCCGTGTGTGCGAATGAAGCAGCAGAGTTCTGTGGCAACTCTGAGCCCACTGACACACACACACACACGATGCACATGAGGCAAGGGAGGTTGGTCACACGCCACACAGAAAACAAATCAGCCACTTCCAGGAGAACATCACACTCTGAGGAGCTGGTGTAGCTTTCCCCGACTATGCTCTTTAAAAAAGGTCAGATCACACGAAACAACCAGTAGTGCATTTAAAATGTAACGCTGCACTATTTCAGGAAGAGAAAGTACTACCAAGAACCATACTTTAGTGCCTTTTTTTTTTTTTTTTAAACTCTGGCCTTTTAAAAAGGTTTCCGTTCACTACACGAGGAGTCATTCGACACTGATGAAGGATAGACGCCAGTAATCAACAGGTCATCTTTATTGTTTTAATGAAAACCCCAGACCACAGGTACAACCAGATACCACCGCAGGAATTTGAAACCATGGTCTGCATAAGATGTTTGCTGCTACACCAGACATCATAATTCTGACATCATTAGTCAATGCTGCCTTATTAGCATGTCGATGCTATTTAAATCCTCTTCGCCAAGGCTTCCAGCCAAAAGCCACACAAGCAGGTTTTTACAGCATTCCATTCTGGCACACCCACAGCTACACCAGAAGAGGGAAAACCTCCAAAGCTCTTGTCCTGACGGCCAGAAGTACGGCCTTGTTCCATATCTTATTGGCTGAGAGAGACGCTCCAGAGAGATCGTTGCTGGGAATAGCTCGGCATTAACGTCTAAACGAAACAGCTGTCTGAAGCCTGTGGTGTTCCTGCCAGCTTTAAATATGATCGCCATTTAATATGTCAATCATGCTATGTAGTATTCTGCTCTGCTAATATCAGGGCAGAAATCATGCTTCTACATTGCCTGCATTTTGAAAGCTTTCAGTGTTTTGTCGCTATACATTACAAACCTGGGTTACACAAGTATTGTAGTGCAGCAAAAACTTGTGCGCCCTGGCGTCAGGAAATTTTGCATACAAATCCCAACCACGTCATGGCAACAAGACAGCTGCATAGGTCTCAGAGGAAGGAAGTGTTAGCCATCAGCCTCTCTGATTGGTAGCTGCCGTGTAACAGTGGAGAACTAGCTAGTGGGTTAAAAGTGGCAATGAAGAAACTGGTATAAAACACAAACCAAAAATTAACAATTTAGCCAAAATATGCCTACGAAGCACAGAAATTAAAGCTTCCCCCTGTAACTCAAACAACCTTTTGAAAAAAAACGGGGGGGTTACTTAGTGTACCGTTCACATCTGGCTTCCTCCTGCATTAGCCAAGGATGCAGCTGGGAAAGGAAAAAAAAAGCCAGCCTGACCACAAATATCTGCTCCAAAGCGGTTCTTAGTCCATTATAATCTTCTTCCACCTCCATACGACTGCTGTACACATGCTTACACTCTTCCACCGCAAATAGGCATATTTTCAACAGATGCATCAATGGTTACAATTATTTTTATTTGATGACAACCCCCCTTTAACCAGTCTACTCATTCTGCATTTGGTGCCGATACAGGAAGGTATTAGAGAAAGCGAGGTACCTTGCTGGCCTGCGGGTTGTTGAGGATGTGTACCGTGCTTGGTTTAACGCCGTTGGCCTTCACTCTTTTGTAGAGGGCAAAACGGCTCCTCCTCCGGCCACGGTCTCCGCTGGGGAGGGATCCATTGTACCTGTGTGTGAATGAGAGGTGGCTTCAGTTTGGATTCATGTAATAAGACGTGCCTAGTCACGTGAGCTCATTTAAAGTGAAAATCAAGCCTAATGCAATGCATGTTATGCTACCATATACAACAAGACTTCGAACAGTCTCACTTACATGAACTTTTGAAGACAAAGTTTCAGTCACAGAGTTTATAAAATCTTTGATAATTGCTTGAAAATTGGTCTAAGACCCTATGCAGGAACATTATGGGCATGAGCCAAGAGTAAGGATCATATTAAACAGCTGATTTTAACAGAAAGTCAAGATGAGAAAAAGATCGATATAAGACTGATTCCTGACACCCGTAGACCAAACGATCGAGGGGACAGGCGCATACCCCACCTCTAGAAAAACTTTCATGATTTTATTCCAACGCTGGAAAATTGTCTGCGTCAGTGAAATCACTTGAAAAGTCATTTGGTGCAAGGCTGCCATTAATTGGCACCACAGGTATGAAATTTTCAGGGTAACAGCACCTCGGTCACAAACGCCAGGACTCCCTGACCTTGAAACACCAAGAAAAATTCAGCAGCATCGAAAAGCAAAAAACTGCCCCCAGATCTTTTCCTTACACATGATGTTCTGATAACGGCAATAGTGAAGGGGTGCAATTAAAGACGTCTGCATGGTTATATTCACATTAACACACAATTACAAATGTGCTGCACTGAATACTGCATCAGTAAAGAACGTAGGTGCTTTACAGATGGAAGAACAGAGCTCCGCATGAAGGGCGGTGATAATATACGACAAAAAAACAACGCTTGTTATAATGCAAGCCTTTGCTTTAGCCTTTAAGCTCATGTTGGTCAACCCTGCCCTTCGTGAATCTCAGCAAGCGCCCTGGCCCAAGAGGTTTTTCCAGGCTGATAATTACCCGGGAGTTGAGCAGCCATGTTTGAATCACTCTCTAAACGAGCTGAATGTGACTGGGAGCAGATTTAATAAAAAAATAATAATAAAAAAAAAAAAAACGAAGAAGAGAAAGTCTCGCTCACATCTCTATACCATTAAAAAAATTGACAGATTTAAGCAAATAAAAAAAAAAAAAACACCTGTTCCACAAAGAGTCTTACACAATGTTCAGTTGGCTATAAAACTGCCTTTGTCTGTGCTGGAATATTTTTACACCAACACGGTTCATGCCTTCTTTAGCATCTGCTTGAATATTTTTACAAATCAGTATAGGCGTTTTTTTTTTCCACCATCCAACTAGTCAACAGCTCCCCACAACGACAACTAGAAAGCAGTATTAGTAGACTAGTCTATGCAACCGTAAACACTAGTGGATTGTTGCTATGCAACAAAATATTATTCGCAAAAAGTGGCATACAACCTGCAGAGCCTGTAATCGAATGGCTAATCGGGACGCTTTAGTGGCCGGCTCCTCAGCGTAACAACTAGCAAAGTCATTACGTCTGGGTGAAAAAGGCCAACTGAGATTGTATTCTTTCAGCACAGCATCAACTTGCTTACAAATGAAACACAGTCATTGTTCCAATCTCTGTGGAAAACATATTTCCGTTCAGCTCATATCGTACTGGTCAATCTTTGCCCTCAGACAGCCTCTGATGCCCTGCCCGCAGGATACAGCGCATCTGATAACTTTTCTGCACTTTTCTGGCCAGAACCTTCAGAAACTTGTGCTGGTTTCCAAGAGAAAATCATATGATCACTGAGCTGAACAAATTCAGGGAATCCCATTTTTAATGGTTATTAAAGAATTTTCTCTAAAACACTTTGCGGTGAGTAAACAAGATACAAGGTTATGTCATGTCAGTTCCCCTCTTTATGTTGGTTAAACTTGTTACTCAGGTTGTCAAATGTTTGAAGTGTCAATCTCAACAAAAGGTACCAAAGGAACCAAGAAGGTACCACAATAAACAGACTCAAGCGTAAGCATTCATGCACGCTTACTGCTAAGAACAAATTGCACTCAAGTCCCCCTCTCTCAACAGTTAATGACATCAGTTCAAAACCATTTATTTGAAGTTAAAACTATAACAAGTTCACAAATGACTCTGATGCTCTATTTTGACTACCTAGTACACACTCACTCTCACTTTCTGCTGCTTAATCATGTTCAGGGTCGTGGGGGGAAGCTGGAGCCAATCCCAGCTGACTTTGGGCGAGAGGCGGGGTACACCCTGGGCAGGTCACCAATCCACCGCGGGGCGACACACAGAGACAGACAACCATTCACATTCACACCTACGCCCAATTTAGAGTAGTCAACTATCCTAATCCCCTCTATGCAGGTCTTTGGACTGTGGTAGGAAACTGGCACACCCGGGGGAAACCCACACAGACACGGGGAGAACATGCAAACTCCACACAGAAAAGCGCCCAAGACGACCACAGGGATCGAACCCAGGACCTTCATGCTGTGAGGTGACAGTGCCAACCACCACACCACACCACCGTGCCACCCTAAATAATATACAGCTATAGAAAAAAATATATTTACAATTACACTATCCAGCATCACCTAGATGAAGAGGATGGTTCCTCACAAGGAGTCTGATCCCTCTCAAGCCTGCTCATTAGGAATAAATTCACAAATGTATATCTGGAATTGATACACTTCTAATAAAGCTGCTCTGTGACAATGGCCATGGTTGAAAATAAATACAAATAAAACTGAATTGAATTGAACTTCATGCACGTAACAGAACAAGTGCAGCTACTTTCACAGGAGTTTCGGTTGATTTCGTCATTAGTGCCAGCTGCTTTACAGCTCAGTGCAAATGTGATAACAGCGTCTGGCCCAAGTTCCTCTGACTGCGGGTGCCGTTGCCTGTATGAGCCTTGGCTCTAGCGCAGCACCTGCTCGACTGCATTTGTAACCTGTTTAGCTTATTTGGATTTTATATTTAGTCTTATTTTTTCCTGACGTCTTGATTTGTATTCTTGTAATGCTTTCAATGCTATAGTGTTTTTCCATGACACTTGGCATGGTTGTCTAAATAAACAAGGTTTACAGCACCTGCCAAAAAGTAATGGATTCTTAATTTACGATAAATAAAAATCCAAAATAAATCAATACGGTAAAAAAAAAAAAAAAAAAAAAAAAAAAAAAAAAAATTTCCACAATACGGCATTGAGATAAAGTAATATTCCAAACCTCCAACTAAGAGAACCACAAACCCCACCCTCCAGTCTGAAGTCGGGACAGTGTCGTCAACTCCGAGTTCAGCAAGAGACGTCAAATCAACATGGCTGCCCACAGCAGCAGCAAAGTCGCATTCCTTACCTTTAATTGCATTTGATGCATGTTCATGTATTTGCTTTAGATCAGCCAACATAGATATATTTGCTTGATAAATATTTAACATTGTACAATTCACTTTTTTGAAGTGGAAAACATAAAAACACTCATCACAGCCAGCTGACCAGCTTGTTGCTAACAAAAGATGAACTTTGGAGACATTCTTGGGCCCCCCCCTGCACCACCACCACTTTCCATCTTGAATGCACAAGTTTTTAAAAAGTGACATAATTGCCCAAATGCAGTGTCAGTACACTAGTAAGAAAAGCTACAGGACTTTGGGATTTGGCCTTTTAATTGCATGACACATCAACACTTCTTACCCAGTTATGGGTGCCCAGAAAAGAAACATGACAGACTAGGCCCGAAAGTAGTAACTCACATGATGTAACATCGGCTGGCTGGTTAAGAGCATTAATACAGACTAAGAGCAATGAAAGCATATATAATTATCATCTTCAAATTTACATATGTAAATAAATGGTATTTAAATCTGCCTATTGTGCATTATTTCCTCCGGATAAGTTTAAACACAAGGAGACCGTGTGTTGTGCTAACAGGAGACTTAGGGACGTGGCCAAAGTGTCCATGTAGTGGGGGTTATTCCTGGTAGAAAAGCACGGTCAGGGTGCTGGGGAACGCTTCGCCTGGGTGTTGATTTATTTCTATGACAAGCATATCTTTAAATATCACCACTAACTACATATAGAGTTGAGCGCCTGAAAATGAGCCACTGTATGACTGGTTGCCGGAAACGGAGCAACAGGGAGGACACCAGGGCCTTTCAAAAAAGTTCAAAGAGTATCAACTAGAAGAGCTCAGTGCAGCCGCACGAAAAAGGCAGGGCGCTCTGGGGAAGAAAAAAAACAAAAACAAAACACTGGGTGCAGAGTTTTTTCTCTAGGCGGCTACATACGTGCCTTCCTCATTAGAAACAACTGGAGAAGAAAGAGAGGAGAAGGAAAAAGAAAAAACAAAACAAAAAACTGTGGTGCTCAAGCAGACAACATTATCAGGACACCCACCCTTATACTATGACTTTAGAGTGGAGTTTATTCTGTTCAAACATGTCGGTGTTTCCACACAGCTGCAGGGTCTTCATTCTAAGAAGCTTGTCTGTAACGTGTTGCAGCTAATTAATCCACCCAGAAAACTTAACTGTGATACAGTACAGACCTTGTGTCAGCCGATGCATGTAGCGCAGCAGGCAGTGGGACTCGTAAAATCATCAAGAAGTGCACCGTGTTTAAAAACATACAGAAATGAACGCGCTCATTTTGATAAAGGCTTTTCTTTTTCTGGTCATTAAACCTTCGTGTCTGTTGAGCATTGACAAATTTAAAAAGAAAAATGAACAGTTGGACGTGACATCTGACTTTCCCAGATGCCTGGCTATTGATCTGTACACTGACCATTTACGAGCGAGGTCATGTACCAGGCTGTGGAAATCACATACCTACATCCGAGTATACATACGTGTGGGGAAAAGTGACTCAATCTGATTCTGGCTTCAGCTAAAGCTCTTAATAGAAGTGAAAAGATCCAAAAGTCAGAACCTGAGAAACAAATGGGCTGGAAATCTCCATGGCATTTTCCTCACAGAGAGGCGCTCAGTTCTGCGCAGCTGATTGTAATCCTTTCCCTTTTGACCCGAGCCAGGATCCTCTGCGGAAGCGACCAGCCGCACCTGTCCTGCAGTCAGGGGTTATTCCCACAGAGCCAGTCTCACTTGTCACCACAAATCACAACACAACAATCCTCACCAGAGGGGGGGGGGGGGGGGGATTTCACAGGTTGGTAAACTAATCCCAGCAGATTACTCTAGCTGAACCTCATGGCAGGAATTTCTGTCTGACATAAAGCAGTCTAAACACAACAAGGGTGAATTTGACTCTTTCCTACACCTGAACACAACTTTCTAGTGTTCTGTATTACAGCCTTAAATGTCTCAGAAGACATGAACATTCACTGAAACTAAAACAAACATACTCGAATACAGGGAATCTTTTTCTTCCCGCGGTAAAACAAAACATAGTACGTTTCTGTCTTGAGTCTGATCTGCAAACCGCCTCGAAACATGGCGGCTGAACTCAATCAGACCTTCTCAGGTGACAGAGATTAAAGCCATCTCAGAAGCGCGCAGGACACATGACACTGGACACCACACGCTGAACGAGTCGACGGCTCAGGGAGATCCTTTTTTGCTCAGTTCCCTCTCAGACGTCAGTCAAAGAAAATTAAACGCGTCCTGCCAGAGGTGTTGCTTCAAAGAGGTTAGTAAGGTCACACAAAACCCTATCAATAAGGCCAGTCAGACCAGTGAGGACAATGAACAGAGACAGCAGAACTGAGGAGACACAGTTCCTGTGCCCAGATCAATAATGCACTCTTTCAGCCTCGGTCCCTCTCCCTAAAGTGTGCCAGGGTCCCGGTGCCAGGCAGATCCAGCTAGAAAAAAGAAGGAAGAAGAGAACTACGCAGGACAAGAACAAGCCTGGTACTGATGTCAGGCCTGAAACTGGGAACGAACCTGAAATAAATCGAATAATAATAAACATTATTATTACAATGATGATGATGATGATGAGGTTCACCAGTCAGCAGCATATCCTTGTCTAAGGGTCAGAACAGGATCAACACTTCACAAAACAAGAAATCGTAAGGAAGAATGGGATCTCAAATGCAAGATGCAAAAATATACAAATGTGCAAGAACCAAGGACTAGAAAGGTCGGCAGAACTCTTAAATCTCAGTGGGGCCACAAAGGGAGAAAGATCGGCTTAAAATAATAGCAAGAGAAGGAAAAAAAACTGAAGGCGATCACAAGGGAGGAAACGGGGGAGAGAAGTCTGGTGGATTAAAGCGACTTCCGAATTCCTCCGAAGCCCGGACTCTCACTGGGACTTCCTGAGTGACAGACACACTCCGCCGTGGCCAACTAACGCAACACGCTAAATTAACACCAGCTGCAAAAGCACAAAGCCCGAGATTTCAGCCCAAGCAAGCAGCAGGGTTTGGCTTGCTTAAAGCGCTTCGGCTCTCGTGTGTGCGTGTTGAGATCGAAATAATCTCCTTTTTCCATCATGGCAGGAGCTAAAGGCGCCGGAGGAAAAGCACGTGTTTCGCTTCGTGAGTAACGTGAGCGCGTGAATCTCAGCCCACGGGAGGTCGCTTACGCCTCCGACACAAATCCTGGACAAAAACACACCGATTCCGCGCATATACTGAGGAAGAATCCGATTTTGCCAAAAAGTAAAGCAGCCAACAGAGGCTTGCTGTAAGTCTCCACGTTGGTGGAGTTCGACGGAAAGCTGGTTTTACCTGAAATCTGCGCGGGGTGTCGCACCACATAACACCAACACTCACTTACACAAGTTAAAGTTCCCCCAGGAGAGGATTCAGGGATAAACCGTGACTCTTCTCAAACTCACCCGAGAACAACCAGTTCCCCGTACTTTACAGGCTCTTTGGTGGGTGCACAGGTCTCCTCCTGACCCGGAGAAAACATCAGGCTGTCCACCTCAATAAGCGGCCGCTCGTCGCTCTGCATTAGTGGCTCCAATCCAGAGGAAAAAAGATCACAGCAAAAAGACTTCAAAGGACGCGGCTAACGGCCATTTTCCGCCTCTTTTCCGCTCCCACTCAAGTTTCTCGCTTTTACAAAACAAACTCCGTAAGCCCGTACTTCAGATACAAGCTGGACAGTTAAAATGTCTTCCAAAACATTTTCCCATTATCAAATAAACGCCTAACTTCGTGTTCCGACCGCTTTCTGCCAAGTGGAAAAACATTAGGCTGCACGGTAGGGGGTGGACCGTACCACTCACTCTCGCCTACTTTAAACGGGGGGAAACAGCGGGGAGAGATCTAAAGAAATCCTATAATATGTCTGCCTGTTCCGGATGCGGATTACGCTGTGCTTACACGCTCACGAAAACTTATCCTGAGTTATGATTATCTGTGTGAAAAATGTTTCCATTCGATGAAACAATCTCGAGCCAAATCACGGCTTCTCCCTCCAATGGCACAGTCCAAGCGCGCCACGGTCTGAGGCGGCACCTTCAATTATGTAAACAAAGAGTAAAATTTGGACATTTTTAAAGGGATATTTACACCATATGTGTAACTCAGGCATGGGGTGAAAACCTTTCTCTCGTTCCTCAGTTGTAAATACTACGTGGCCCAGTATTACATGATTAACTGGATGAACAAGGTGTCTTTTGATCTTTAAGCAGTATCAGCAGGATGCCAGGATGAGAGGAGATTGGCTTCACAATATTTCATCCACAGGAGACTGGGAAGTTGATCTTGAAGCTGCAGTGAATTAATAGCTATAAGTCAATATTTCTGATGGCACTGTCACCTCACAGCAAGAAGGTCCTGGGTTCGATCTCCAGGGTCGACCTGGGTGTCTTTCTGTGTGGAGTTTGCATGTTCTCCCTGAGTCCATGTAGGTTCCCTCTGAGTACTCCGGTTTCCTCCCACGGTCCAAAGACACACACACAGAGGGGATTAGGCTCACTGGCTACTCTAAATTGGCCATATGTGTGAATGTGAGTGTGAATGGTTGTCTTTCCCTGTATGTCGGCCCTGTGGTGGATTGGTGACCTGCCCAGGGTGTACCCGCCTCTCGCCCAAAGTCAGCTGGGATTAGTTCCATCCTCCCTCCGCAACCCTGAACAGGATTAAGCGGCAGAAGATGAGATGATAAGGTCAATATTTCAGTCAGTATTCAGAGGGAATTGAAGATGCCCAGACATATTTAATGCATCTTTATTATTTTATGGGAGTATTAAAATATTTAAGCAGCATTCTGGCATTAAAGGCTGGAAAATGTTTGGGGTTTTTTTGTTTTGGTTTTTTTTTTGCAGTGGTACTACCACTCCTCATCCTGGATGCATTTTACTTTTATACGTAGTAATGTGTCACAGGCTTGCAGAAGATCCAGATCCTACCATGCACACACACTAACATACTTATTAACATCACGAGGCAATATGAATTCCAAAAAAGTTCTTTAAAATTGAAAAAAATGAAAACTAAAAGATTTTCAAATTACATGAGCCAATATTTTATTCACAACAGAACATAGATAACATAACAAAT
>JAQLOM010000005.1:12335538-12360155 GCA_030068315.1 Chrysichthys thysi
CACGCGAACACGGGGAGAACATGCAAACTCCACACAGAAAGGCACCAGTGCCGAACCCGGGGCTCGAACCCAGGACCCTCTCGCTGTGAGGCGACAGTGCTAACCACTCAGCCACCGTGCCGCCCAAACCAAAACATTAACTAACAAAAATTATTATTTGGGAGGCTTGTGAATGAATTAATTGGATTTCAATGCTTTCTTATGGGAAAAATCGCTTTGGTTCACATACAAATTGGTTCACAACCACTTGCCTGGAACGGATTGTGCTCGTGAACCACAGGCACCACTGTACAATACCAGTCAAATGTCTGGACACACACACCTTCTAATGCAATGGGTTTTCTTTATTTCTATTACATAAATGACATTTCATGTCTTAAAGTAATGAGGAACCTTTGTTTCTCTTTACTTAGTCTAGCTATTCGTGACATAATATGGATGTCTCCACTTGTCAAATAGAGGTATTTATTGTATACCAACATGACCTTGACACAACACAGTCGATGATCTCATACGCACTAAAGAGGGCAAGAAATTCCACTAATCAACTTTGGACAAAGCATAGCTGTTAACTGAAAAGCATACCAGATGATACCTCATGAAGCTGGTTAAGATAACACCAACAGTGTGCAAACCTTCATCAGCCACTTTGAAAAATCTAAAATATGAAGCATTTTGTTTTGTTTAACACTTCTTTTGTTTACCGCATAATTCCATAGGTTTCATATGTCATTTCATTGTTTTGATGTCTTCAGTACTGTTATATAATGTAGTAAATAAATTGAACAAAATCCTAGGAATGAGTAAATGTGTCCAAGCTTTTGACTGATACTGTATGAGGAAACACTAATGAAGCCATATGGAAAAACTGCAGCGCTAAACCATCTTATACAGTATCCTGTTTAATACACTCACTGCAAAAAAAAAAAAAAAAAAAAAAAAAAAAAAAAAAGTTAGCACCCAGACAGAGTGCTGAAAATGCAATGAAACTGCACATGTTGAAAGGTCATGTGACTGTATTGCAATAATTACAATATCAGACCAAATGGATAACTGAGTTGGCAGTATGGGCACACTGCTGGTCCAATGTCAGTAGGGTGTGGCACCCCCTTGGGCCTGGATACATGCAACGATTCTGTGCTGAGTCATACAGCCGTTGTATCCTCTCCTGCAGTAAGTTGGGCCACAGCTGTTGTAACTGGCCATCGAGATCCCGCAGATTGGCACTGCCGACATCCGAGCTGATCTCACACGTGCTCGAATGAGGAAAGCTCGGGGGACCTGGCTGGCCATGGGAGGACCTCATCATGATACAGGTGATCTGTAGACACACGTGCCGTGTGTGGACGGACATTATCATGTTGAACAGACTGAACCAGGGCGCTGTCTCAGAAAGGGTAAGACAACATGGCACAGCACAGACGCAGGATGTCACCGACATAGGACTGTGCAATCAGGGTCCTCTGAATCACTACCAGAGGTGACCTGAAGTCATACCATGATGCCAGGAACAACACTGGTGTCTCTCTCCACAACATTGGCAGGATTGGTCCTCTCCCTTTGGGAGATGGTCATCAGTGGTAATGCAGAACCGAGATTCATCGATAAACATGATACAACGGCTCTCTTCATTAGTACATGCCTCCCGGATATGGCACCACTCCAAAAGCAGCTGACTCTGCTCTGGTGTTAATGGCAGCCTACACATGGGACAGTGAACCCGTAGTGACTTATAGAACCCGTAGTCAGTTGTCGAGAAACAATACCTGTGTCCAGATGGCAGGCACAGATGTCATGGGAGGTAATGTTTGGCACACAAAACATTGATCCTCCCTTGGCGTGGTCTGTCTTCAGCAACCAGAACCTTCATGATGAGTGTGGATGCCCATATGTACCCATTGGTACCAACAATGGACCACCGTGACATCTGTTTGCCCCATACACCGGGCAATTGCCTGATATGACCACCCAGCCTCATGCAAACCCGCAATGCGACCTGTATCAAACTCTGTCAAGTGCCAATACATCTACAAGGTATCCTCTGTGTCTGGTGACCTTCACTCACTGTTTTGACTGACTGTCGGACACTCCGGCAACTGCCTAATAACACTATTGCTTTACTCATGATGCCACCACTTATGCCCTCTGGTGCCCATTCTAGACATGCCAGATCCTCGCAAATTGAATCATTTACATTCCCATTGCTGTGTACCAAATTACACCCAAATCAGACCACTCCTTCTGTGTGCTTAACATTTTTTTGCCAGTTAGTGTAGGTGCAGTCACTTTAAGGTTCATCACCGAGAGAAAACACTAAGACGACGACACTAGCTGGACACAAATATCATCTTTTGCACGCAAAGCAAAGACAGAAATCTCATTGCTGACTTGATGTCCAGGGCGCAATGTGCTACATGATGATATCAGTTCTTTTCTCTTTCATTGCACTAATATACTCATCAAACCTACAGTACAGTACATACCACTTTTTAGCCTAGTCAGCTAAATTTTCAGGCAACTACACTACATGGCCAAAGATTTGTGGACACCTGACCATCACACCCATATGTAGGTTTTCCCCAAACTGTTGCCACAAAATTAGAAGCACACAACTGAAAAAAATAGAATGATGCACTCAACCGTACTAAACATGTTTGGGATGAACTGGAACGCTTACTGAACCCTAGGCCTGCTTATCCAATATCGGTGCCCAACCTCAGTATGGCTCTTGTGGCTGAATGAACAAATCTCCTCAGCCACGCTCAACAAACCAGTGGAAAGCCTTCCCTGAAGAGTGGAGGATATTATAGCAGCAGAAAGGGACTAAATCTGGAATGTCATTTTCAAAAAACACATCTAGGTGTGCATCTCATGTGTCCACATACTTTTGGCCATATAATGTACAACAGGACTGGGCAAGCACGTTGGATCTTCTACTTGCCCAATGTCTATGATTTATCTACCCCAGGAAAAAAGGCCTCACCCTCTCTTG
This sequence comes from Chrysichthys thysi, assembly GCA_030068315.1. Classification (NCBI taxonomy): domain Eukaryota; kingdom Metazoa; phylum Chordata; class Actinopteri; order Siluriformes; family Claroteidae; genus Chrysichthys; species Chrysichthys thysi. Next base: position 12,338,531 of record JAQLOM010000005.1, read on the forward strand.
TCCCTTGGTAAGTTGTCGGTTGACAGCTTGTAGTAATTCCTGTAGTTCCTGCACTGTCTGGTTCAGCCCTGCAGCCATCTTCTCCTTGTGCTCTATCTCTTCCTGAGGAAAACAAATGCAGCAAATATACTAATTGTTCTGAGAAACAAAATATCCCCAATCCCCCCAAAAAAACCCAAATCTTATTTTAATGCTATTGTTCTTAACACCATGATTAAACAGGGGCTGGCCAACATCTCTGACCATTATTGCCTTTATTATGGACTTTAACAAAGGTCACATCAACTGAAACTGTATGTGGTGTATGATCAGACATTTGGGCTGATGCCTCCTCACCACCTCAGTGGTTAGGCTGCTGTTCTGGATCAGGTTGCTCTGCCCTGCTTCTTTTAAGATCTCCTCCTGGATCAGCTCCAGAGACTGTTGTGCCTGGCAGGAAACAAAAATCAGTCAATATAACGTAAAGCCAAACATACGTGACAGAACAAATCTTACTGAACTCTGTACTTTACCTTATAGAGATCTCCAGCCACTTTCAGTCGCTCGCTCTCCTCCATCTCCAGCTTCCCCAGAGTCTCGGTCAGCTGTGTCTTCAGCTAGAATGGAAAAGCCCAAACAAACCACCAAGTGTCAACCTCTAAACTCTTAATCATCGTCTGTTTAATTCTTCCTGAGATTCTTTAACTTGATGTCACAACAAATTCTGCCACCAACAGTAGGAAAGAAGTCATTTAAAGGAAAGAAAAAAAAGGCTAGTTGAAGCAAGCAGCTTCTGCTCATCTTAGCTACGTTATGTCAAGCTAAACAAATTCTGCAAAACGAGTCCTGACCCGTGAGGTTGTGCAACACTTTTCCATAATTAAGTGACGGCAATAAATGTGAATTCAATCGTAAGGGGAACTGGAGTGTGGTCAAAAACAGTAAAAGATTCACCACAGAATATGTACAAGGCTGTAGAAATGACAGCAAAGGACACACAACCAACACAGGGTTGAAATATTACAACCATAAAGACATATGTTAACGCTGTGAGGCAGTCAGAGAGAAACGCAGGACTAGATTGGAGACAAGTCTTTGTGTGTTCTAAAGAAAGAGTTACAGAAAAGCAAGCCATGTGGGTCCTGTCCCCAGAGAACAAGAAGGTAAAATGGTAGTAGTTGGTTAGGTCCCCGACCCTGTGTTAGCTCAGGTGGAGAAAAGCAGAGAGAGATGTTACTGCATGGGGACATGTTCTTACCAAATTCAGCTCCTCATTCTGCCTGACGGCCTCAGTATAGGAGCCATCGAGCTTACTTTGTAACTCGGTCAAGAGATCTTTAAGCTGAAATGAAGTTTGACAAGGGTTTGACTGGAGTGAGTGCGGATGGGTTTGGGGGGGGGGGGTATTTTAAAGCAGACGTGAAGCAAGAATGGCAAATTGAATCTTTTTACAATCTGATAAGCTTGGATAAAGGGAATCGAATGGCACCTGCACCCTATCTGCTGGACTGAGATATTCACTAATAATTCTTGACCGAAGTGGACACGTCGCGTAGCGCCATCAGCGTGAAAGGATCGCTCTCATTTTATTTCACAAAGTAGAACATGGGATATATTGATTACGGTCTTGCGTAATATGGGTGGGTTCTTGCCTCATAATTTTATCTAAAGACTATTCTGCTTTGAATGGATCAACATGAGCTAGATTACTCAATATCAGATTTCAGTTCCAGAAAGTAGTTTTTTTTTAAAGTTCCTTTAAAAAAATTTTTTAACCACAGCATTAGCCTTTCCCACAGAAAAAAAGAGGATGTGTGAAATTCTAATTATAAGAAAATTTCCACACAACTCGATATCCTGCACATGATCTCATGTGTGAGCATTTTCACACACATGAACAGCATATACTAGACGAACAGGCTAAGTCGCAGTAAGCAGTATTCATGGACATTACACTCATTATTTTGTTTATAAGTTCCAGATGAAATCAAAACATGACATTTAACAAGAGACACGTTATCTATCTATCCATCTATCTATCTCTCTATCTATCTATGCATCCATCTATATTGAATACATACAAAGCTACATTCATGAACTGAATGTGATTAGATCATGAGCTGATCATATTTGGGTTATGTCAGCATGAATCAAGTTTTTCAGCATCTAATATGAACATTGTTGGATCTGAGTGTGGAGTACACTAGTATTAAATGTCAAAAATGACTACAGTTCTGTGGGAAACAGCAAGGCTAAGGTGGGGTTTCACATCACAAATGATAAAACGTTTTACACAAAAGAAACAGGACACGAACGTAACACTAAACAAACCACATGTACAATTTAGGATTTTATTTTGCGTACCTCTCTGACCTCTGACACATAAGTTGCGCTCTCACGCTCCGCTCTCTCCAGTTCAGATTCCAGGTGGTGCTTTTCTCTTCTCAGCTACAGCGTAATTAAAAAAAGGAATTAAGGGATGCTCAAACACATCTCATGCAGAAATCTTTGTTTCATATGCATGTAGACTTAGTCCGCTCAACAGGTGTGAAAAGACAAGGTAAATATAAAAATGGTCATAAGTGACGAAATATGTAATGTTATCAACTGAGTACACCGAGCTTCACTATACACTGATGTCGCAATGTCAAAATTAGTATTTGATATTTCTTTTATGACGGTCTGCACTTTGACTTTCTTGATAAGGTGCAGTCAGGGTGGGGGGTATTGTTTTTCTTGTTTGTTTGTTTATCCAAAGTTAAAAAAAGAGCAAAGTAACAATGCTAATATGTCCACGTTCATAATCTTTCTCTCAATAAAAAGAAGTTAAAAAAAAAAAAAAGGAAGTATTTGAGAAGTCAAAGGAATGTAAAGCTTCCTTTGCAGTTGGTGCAGCCACTGTAAGTTTTTCCTCCATCTTCCTCTCCCTTTCCTTTATATTTCTTTGGCAAACTCACGCTCTCCAGTTCTCCATCTGAGCTCAGTCTGTCCACTTCCTGCTCCAACACGCTCACCTTCAAAATCATCTAGGGATAAAATCAAGATCAATTAAGAAATTCTTATATCACTGATTTAAAAAGCAGAAAGTAGATAACTTTAATGCCACCAACTAATAATTAATAATAAATATTAACTAATCACATGGCTGATTTAGGGTTCGGCTCACCTCCCGGAGTTCATTTTGGGCCAGCTCCAATTTGTCCCTCCAGCGGCTCTCCTCCTGCTCCACACTACTCTGCAGTCGCTGTAGGATGCCCTCCTAACAACACAGCAAAGTCAGAATGCAGTCTGGGACTAGAGAGGTCTATTCACCACAAACAGTCCAAACTGAAAACATCAGCTCAGAAAAACTATGTTGCTGTATTTGATACTGAATAAGTGGGAAAAAAAAGAAAGATAATTAAGGCTAATGAATCTTTCTTCCTAGCGTTAGTCTCGCGTCTTGCGGGATCTGCTGTCTTCACAAGCCACCTCGGTATTGTATCATCTGGTGCAACCATGGAATACTCCACCAGACGTGTTGCTCCGCCTGTCATTGGCACATTCACACCTATGGACAATTTAGGGTAGCCAATCCACCTGATGTGTATGTCTTTGGACTGTGGGAGGAAACCGGAGTACCCGGAGGAAACCCACGCGGACACGGGGAGAACATGCAAACTCCACACAGAAATGCACCCGTGTCGAACCCAGAGCTCAAACCAAGGATCTTCTTGCTGTGAGGTGACAGTGCTAACCACTTACACACCGTGCTGCCCCAAGGAACCATTATTAATCAAAAAAAAAAAAAAATAGCAGATGGATTTAATAAATCTCTCACCGTATCTGCTAAGACCTTCTTGTACGTCTCACAATCCTTCTGTAAAACTTTCTGGACCTCTTCAGCTTCCTTCAACTTTTCTGTCAAATCCTGTTGGAAATTAGAACAGAAGTGACATGAAGGTAAGCAGAAAAAAAAACAAAACATTTACACTATAAACAGTAAAAAAACATATAAATGTATACATGTTACCTGGACATTACCGTCGTCTGCGCCCGGTGCAGAGCCTGCCTGAACAGCTACAGCCGATTCTCTAGCCGATGCCTCCATCGTGGAGCGCTCAAAGTTCTGTAGCCACCCTTTATGGCTCTGAAGAATCCAAATAAAAGCGAATAGATCCTTGTTTCATTATTTTTTTTTAAACACATTACACAATGTGCAATTGTTTGCTTTGCGTACCTGGTCAGTGGGCAGAGGCACGTGTGGGAGAAGTCTGTGCAGAACTGCTCGACATTCAGCCTCAGCAGCCTCCAGTGATGTCTGACTCTCCTACAGAGAGAGAGACAGAAAAACGCATACCGGAGTGAATAAACTATTAACTCATTTTCCCCACCCACATGCTCAGAGGCTGTCCGAAACAGCTGTACAAACAGTTTGTTCTTTTAAATACCTACAAACCAAAACACATAGCTCCCAACTTGGTAGGTTTTTTGGTAAGATCTAGACACCTGAGAAGAGATCAAACAGTGACTTAGCCAGAGGAATTCAAAGTGATTGTAAACATATGACATCTAAGAAGTGTATTAACTTCTTGTACACACACCCAGTGCAAACCGAAACCCCCATTTCAGAGTGGCTGCATGGGCTGCTATAAAATAATTGTGGCACAGCACAACAGATGGAACGATTAAACTTCAACGCTGGGATAAATATGAGCTAAATTCACCAGCATCAAGTCAACATAAAAAAAAGTGTGGAAATGAACTCTGATCCCTAACTTTACTATTGTTTCCATTGCCAAGTGAACTATAAAGTAATTAAAGCTCTTTGTTAAATTTTCCTGTTGTCACTTGGAGCACTGGATGGCAGACTACAGACTAGCAAAGGAAACAAACTGCTCTAGTTATGTACGGTCATCAGAGGCACCGACGCTACTTCCTTCCAGCTCAATCTTCCTTTAAAATGTCTCAATACATGTTTAATGCGTGTTTGACCATAAAACCAGGACTGTAGGGTTCTCTTTTTCCCCCTTTAATTTTTGTGCTTCATTCTAAATATGGGAACAAATAATAGGTAGGATCTAAAGTTGTGAATGGGGAACTGAAACGCATCATAATTTTATATGAATATCTATCTATTATATGAATAGAATATCTGCAAGCCAACTGCTTTACCACATCATACCTTATTTGCATAGAACTGAAAAAACAAACAAACAAAAAAACCCCTCCATGTCACAAATGGACAATAAATATTAAATCACTTGCTAGTGTGAACCTCGGGTAAAGGACAAACGCGCCAACGCCACACTCTCTTTTAAATATCAAATAAGAGACACATGACTTCATTTAAACAATTTTTTGGAATATTTCATAGTATTGCTCATATCCATCGCTAGTCACCACACTCCAAAGAAACTCTTCCTGCTTTCACAAGTAACGTCACGTAACGCATACTCATTCAGGATATGGATAGTCCCAGGTCTGGGTTTGTAACCGAGCCGTAGCGCACTGTTTGGAGGAAAAGCTCTTTACATCCTGAGTCCACGCAACAGGTGCTGCACATTAGTTGCCTGATAAAGGCCCCACGTTCTGTCCCGATGCACTATTGAAAAGGAGCTGGAGACGCATCAGAATTACACACGATGTGTAAGCAGAGCTCCAGCCCTGTGCCTGTTTATAGCTTATAGTTTATAGTTTATAGCCCCAGGACAGGAAGTGCACATTCAAAGATCGACACGTTTTCAGACTTCACTGTGCCCAGAGGCGGTGAGAACATGCACAATATGAGCAACAAAGACACGGGACCACACGCACTGAAAGAGTTAAAGCAGCAGGACTGGGACCAAATGTCACCACTTTGATTCCCTGAACCGGGAAGAAAAAAAATGTGCGAGTTCCCTGTACATCCACAGCTGAAGAAGTGTCCTTAAGAAGGGACCTAAGCTCCAACTGCTCCCTGGGCGCTGCAGCCCTGGGGGTTAAGTGCAAAGCCTCATTTCCCCTCAGGGATTAATAAAGTATCTAACAAATAGTTTTGATTTAAAAAAACAAAAACAAACAAACAAACAAACAAACAAAAAAAACAAACAAACAAACAAAAAAAACAGTGTTGTAAATTATTAAGGCTTCATATTTCCCAAATAAAAGGCTGATAAAAATCTGTGCTGGATTAAATCACTAAAGAAGGACAGAGACATGGTGAGTAGAGAGGTGATGAAATGTCAGGGTTGTTGTATGAAAAATTTACATGAAGTAGACCAACACGATAGTAAAATGATTCCTAAACTACATGACCACCTAAACCAGATCTGAACTGCACACTCATTTTATTTCTCAGTTATAAAATAAAACATTTATCCCTCCCCTTTTAACTACAGCAATGCAAGAAACCGAATTAAATCGGAAAGCATCGACGTGATGCTTAAATTCTGGAAGAATTTTTTCAACATTTTTGCATAGTGTTAGTTACATGCATTGCAGCCATGTAGCAGTTATTACAAATAAAAATGAGTATGCAGCTTTACATGGGGGGGGTGTTAATGAAAATGCAAACAATCTCACTGCTCAATTATTAGCAGTCATTGAGGTGCTCTGATTTGGCTATAAAATGAAGCAGGCTGATATTGCGATGCGAACCTTGACGGTCTTGCTGAGTTTTCCCTGAAGCATGGTCTCGGTGGCTGACAGCGCCTCCATAGCGCACCAGTTTTTCTCCCGAAGTTCCTGGTCAGTTTTGAAGAAACATGTCTTTCAGTTCAGCCTATAAACTTGCCCCAAACTGAAAACACCCCTTACCTTTTTAAGACCAATAGCTCATGATATTACAAGCATTAAGTCAAGAAAAACTTTGTGTCATACTCAGTGGAATGTACTCAGAGCTGCATCATTATTTTTAAATAAGCATGACTCAGGTCATTATACAACCAGAAGTCAAACTGAGGAATGGTCATGGTTTGCAGTTGGACCTGTGGGGGGGCGACAGAAAAATTCCAAAGGTAGATGCTAAACTAATGCTAATAAACATGGCACTGAGACTCGAAGTGAAATCCCAGATTTACAAAGACCCCACAGAACACACTCGAAGTGAAATCCCAGATTTACAAAGACCCCACAGAACACACTCTTTACTCTGTTACTCAAACGACGCTGTGTTTTACAGAAGCACACGCTGGGATTTCTGAATCAATGCTGAACTTTAAATTACAAACCAAACCACAGGAACTCTCTAAAATTCTGCCTCATACATCAATCAATAAAAACTCGGTAGACACCTTTCCAATTACAGATAGGATACAAGAGGAGAGAGCAAAAGCTTGCACCCACATGGTTTATTAAACGGAAAAATGAAAATGTATGTACCCATTTTACCAACGTGCTAATAAAAAATGTATTCTAACATAGAACATGATGAATGAAAATTGATAGTACAGCAGTACCTTGACTTACGAGTGTCCCAACTAACGAGTTTTTTGAGATATGAGCCATCTCTCGGCCGATTTTTTGCTTTGAGTTGAGAGCTAAAATTCGGGTTACAAGCCAGCTTCAGATACCCCACCGCTAGTTGGTCTGAAGAAAGTGAGTGCGAAGGACAATGCTGGGAAGAAGCAGACGGTGCGCATTGGATTAAAGCAGTGGTTCTTAAACTTTTTTGGGCGCGACCCAAATTCAGGTTCGGTGGGTATGTCCTGACCCAACCCCCCCGCGCTCAAATGTTGCGACCCGGGGGGGCTGGTTTGGGGTTGCGCGCCGTTATAATCTGGTGACCGGGGGGGTGCGCGCTGTTAAAATTTGGTGACCGGGGAGGGGGGGTGCGCGCGACATAAAAATGTTGTGAGCGGGGGATGTTTTTTCTCTAAGAAAAATGATTTCTTTTTTTGGTCATGCTTTAAGAACCCCTGGATTAAAGAAAGAAATGATCGAAAAACATGATCAAGGTGTGCGTGTAGTCGACTTGGCGAAGCAGTACGAGCGTAGCACTTCTACGATCTGCACCATACTGACGCAGAAGGAGTCGATAAAGGCTATAACGCCAGCCAAGCGCGTTAAAATAATGTTCTTACTTTCACACTTTTTTCAAAAGAAACACCCAGAAAAAGTTGCAACTGGGCGTGCGACGGCGCTATTTAATGACACTTGCACTTCAGAAACATTCTGAAAGGGAGGATGAAACAGACCTCATTGGACAGGTTTTTCATTACAGTACATTCTATTGTATTGTGTTTTATACAATATTTGTTATTTAAGTACATTTTTCTTATTTAAAAGACATGTAACAAAAAAATTGCGGTGTTTTGGGGGCGGTCCGGAACGGATTAATGGCATTTCAATGGAGAAAATTGATTTGACATATGAGTAATTTGAGGTACGAGCTCCATCACGTTACACATTAAACTCATAAGTCAAGGCACCACTGCACACCCACAACAAACCGGCTTTGGGGGTGGGGCATAGTCATGGCCTTCTTAGTTTTCTTACCTGAAGAAGACATCGCATGAGCTCAAGTCCAATTATAAGGGATAGATCAATAAAAGCAATGCAAAAAGCTGTGCAGTGTAATGTGGCAGACTCAGGACGGATAGATCAGGGAGAATATGCAGAGGGTTAAAGCTGGCATGGACGAATATTAGAAATGAGGCTCAAGTCAGTTTTAAGGGGAAACTAGTTAATATTTATACAATATATTTCTTAAAAAAATGTAAAACTTTTAAAGTGATAAATTGGAAATGGCTGGAGTGGATCAGTATCGTAAATAAGGTTAAACTCAGTTTTAATAGAAAATTAGCTAACGTTTAGATTTCAATAAATATTTTTAAACAGTTAAAGGTATAAATTGTAAATCCCATCCTATTAACATACACCAGGAACATCGGTGAAACCCAACACGCTAAACGTCTTGTGATAAAATAATATGCTTGTCAGCTTTATCGTGTCCTAAGGGTATGCAAACTTCTGCACTCGACTGTACGATTACAAATCCGGACCATTGTCTCAAATTGTGATACAGCAAGCTTTAGTTGTCCACCAACTTCAGCCCAAAACCTACCTGCTGGAGGCAGAGCATGCAGCAGAAATGGACTTTACACTGAACATGCCCAGTGTTTACACACACCCAGCCTGGCAGGTGTCACTCAGTTCAGCACGTGTAGTGAGTCATTAACTTCGTAAAAACTCATGCACACACAGTGCTCCTCCAATCCAAGTATCAAATATCATGGATAGAAGTCTTACTTCAAGCTAAATATAACAACACTGACACACCGACACATCCTTTCTAAAAAAAAATAAAAAAATCTGTCTGCCACTTTTAATGGATGGAATGGTGAAGAAGGAGCACAAGCCAATGAAGTATTGAAAAACAAAGCTCATCCTCACATCATTCTTCCTCTTATAAAGCTCCACTTGCTCCTTTAGCTCATGCACCTCAGCCTGAATGCCAGACAGCTGCTTGTCCTTTTCTGCAATCCTGAAAAGATGGATGCATCATATGTAAACACAATTAGCAATGTTATTTCTTATAAAAACACATCCACTGAATGGGAAGAAAATGAAAAACTCACGCTGTCAGGAACTCTTTACTGGGAACTGCTGATGCCATCTGTTGTAATGAGGGGTAGAAAAAACAACAAGATCATCACGTTTAAAAATGAACGATCATTTATGGCTTTGGTAGGCAACTTTATTAAAAAAAACCCTCAAAAATAAATAAATAATTAGATGAAGAAGAAGAAGAAGGAAAAAAATCAAGTGGCAAGTGTAAAGCAAACAGTTTCCATGAATTAATTATACATCAATTTAAAACTTGCTCATCAGGGAACTAAATCTATATGTGGATTTCGGTAGAGCAGCTTCAAACTGAATTGACTGCAAAACTGGATTTCAAGCAGCTTTTAAGCTCTCTAAAGAACTCCACAATATCTGTAAACAGTAGAGAAGGTATCTGAGCTTCAGGTAAATTCTGCACAAGTTGTGTGTTAAACGCTGTGCATCATAACCATGTTCCCGATCAGACATGTGCATGAACACAAAGCATCTTGAAGAAAAACATGATTTCTATCAGCTGACCCCCACTTTCATTTTCAGCTGCTTTGACACTACATTATGGCCATTTCTAATAATTCACATAAATCAGGTGATCTGTGATGGTTTTGCAGATATTGTTACCTGCTGCTGCTGTTCCATCTTCTGTTCTGCTTGTCTGGACTTCTCCTCCATCTCCTTCTGTAGTATTTGAAGCTCCTGCTCCTTTGAAGCTAACCTACACCCACACCACACAGAGTGAGTGCTGTCAGGATAACGTAATAATATAATATTGCTTCAGTGCACTGAGTCTCAGGTGAAACATACTGAGTCTGGAGCTCCAGAAGCTGAGCGCTGGCTGCCATCTTGGTTTCTACTTGTCTGGCCTTCTCTTCAAGCTGTTTCGCTAGTCTCTGGATCTCTTGGTCTTTAGCATTTAACCTACATCACAGTAGAGCAACGGTGAGTGAAGGAACAATGCTGGGGTCAGTTTTGTTAAACAAGCGTTCAGTGCAGTGTGATCGAGTTCAGCGCTGGAAACGTACCGAGACTGGAGTTCCACAAGCTGAGCCCTCATTTCGGTGTTCTCCTGAGTTCCTCTGCTCTGTACTTTATTCAGCTCAGCTGCCACGTTCTCCAACTGCGTCTCCAGATCCTGGAGATTCACACATACGGTTTCAGTCGAGGTAAAATATTCCATAAATGCTTCATTTAACTCAGTTCCTGAGATATTTAGGAGTCATATTCGTATGCATGAATTAATATGTAATGAACGAGTCAAACCTACAGCCGTGTTGACTAAAAAAAAGGAGGCTTATTTTAAGGGTGAGCAAAATGAACTGCTGGGTCTTTCTGACGAGGCTGTGGAAATATTTTCGTGGCCTGGGAAACCCTTCACATGGTCAGGTTTTCTTGAACTGAAATGTATTTATCATGCAGGTACTCTACACATGTACACATCACTACATCACTGTACAAAAACATTTTAGTTTTTAAAAAAAAAGTTCATTCAAACATTAAAAGAACATTTAAATCAAAATAAAACAGTATGCACTGTATTTCATCATCGGATGAATACACAGTGGCGGTGTACGGCACTTCCGCTTCAGCTAGTAAACAGGCTGTAAACAGGAAGTGACCTCACTGGCAGTAAGTACAGATTTTATATGTTGTTAAAATGACTTATGTTTAAGAGTGTAGAAAGTGTTTAAGAGTGTAGAAAGTGTTTAAGAGAGTAGGACGTGTTTATACGAGTGTGGGAAAGGTATATAAGAGAGTGGAAATGGTTTATAAAGCCTTAATATATATATATATATATATATAAAATAAATGTGGCGGCGCTACTTCGCGGATTTTACCTGTCACAGGGGCGCCAGAACATAACCCCTGCGATAGGCGGGGGTTCACTGCATATCCAACTGCCGTGTTACAAAATCTAGTGGAACACTTTCCCAGAAAATCTGAGGTTTTTATAATAGCAAAGCAGGGCCAAACTTTGCTATGAATTGATTAGCAGGAACATATGGGTATGATGGTCAGGTGTCGACAAACTCTTAGCCGTATTGTGCACCTCAATTACAAGTAAAGTTATAGCATTTAAAATCTGGAAACACCCAAAAGTGAAAAAGAAGATTATTGTATTTAAAGATTGCATTCCTGCACTACAGGATTACAGGCATCACAGACATTTTGACGGTCATTATCTGATTAGGAATAAAACTGTTATGGTTATGTATGTTTCTCTTTGACACTGAGCCATCCAGCAATGCAGGAGGTAAGATTCACATTGAAATCGGCCCGAGTTTGACCCGTCTCTCGAGGTGTGTTGCAAAGCACAGTAAATAACACAACAAATAACAAATCAACGTGGGTATATCCCTGGTTGGCCACATGGGTGGTACGAGTAGCATGTTTTTGGGAAAACCAGAGAACACGGACCATCTCAGGACATAATCATGAAAATGATTTAAGGGAATTTTAAAAATGTATGCAACATCAACAAAAACACACACACACACACACACACACACACACACACACACTACAGTATCACAAATCGTCCTTCGTTTTGTTGTAATCTTACACATTTGAAAATAACGACAAGAAACAGATTCTGCGTTATAAATGAAATGATCCTTTAAGTTTGAATATTTAGCATGTCAAAGGATATGTAACAAAATTTGCCACAAATTGATCATTTCGAAACGTTTAATGCGATGATTGACAAAGTGGTGTCCATGAAGCCCAGCCAGGAGGTTTGTGTTTTCATTTCGTTATTTCATTGCAGTATCATTATTTTTTATTACAAGTGGTAAAAATCACAAACCAACTTTATTGAAATTATATTAATGAGTCCTTATAGATATTATAGTTCTTATGTTATTAGTCATTTGAATGAAATGGATTCAATCTAAACATCAAGAGCTCAAAAGCATTTATGTTCTAGTGGTGGAAATTTTGGGCATTAAAAAATTAAAACAGCAACAACAAGAAAAACTCTACAGCTCCGGGAAATAGACAGAATATTATTGCAAACATTAAAATAAATAACGAGCCTAATATCTGAAGCATTGAATTGTGTTCATGGAGTATATTTTACTTTTGTAAATGAATAGTAGCTAAATACATATTTACAAAATATATTGTAAATTCCATGCTAAGCATTGCAAACCCACTGCATTTGTTCACAGAGAAAAAAACCCTTCCACGATAAATATATGAAAACTGAACTGAAGTCAATCCTTCTTTTGATCCAGCGATCCCTATTTCCCTGTGATGGACCGAAGTCCTTCAGCTCTGATGCTGTTGGAGGATTAGGTAATCTAAAACATGATGCTACTGGCCGCTGGCTTCTCTCTCACCAGGCTGCTGCTGTCAAGTGCCATGTTCCACTCAGGGAAAACAATGGTTCTCAGGGGTTCTTACATCCTTAAGTGGCTCCAGAAAAGGTTAGTCGTCAGGTAATTGTCCAGCTCTGGTCGGCTTATCTTAATCACGGTGCTTGAGCTGCAGCCCAAGTCTCTGTTATGAAAACGCTAGTATTGTTAAGGGGAGGGGCAGCAAGGCAAGGGGTTTACTATTTCCTTTCCCCCTTCTTTTCTTACCTCAAAAACCTGAAATAGTCTGTCTGCAATTCATGAGGAATAGGTGAGTAGAGGCAATGTCGGGAACTAGAAAAGCAATTCTAAAGGTGAAGATGCTCCAGGAAATATAATGGGATCCAACAGAAACACGTAAGGTGAGAAAAAAGTCATTTTGTCATGTTTTGTTATGTACGTCGTTGAGAAAAACTGTTTCATGGGAGCTGCTGAAGGCTTTGATGCATCAGCTGCTGTGTCACTGCTAAAGAGAGAAGATGAGATGCAAACACTATCCATAAAATGATGTTCACTTCTTATGCAATCACTCTTTGTGGATGACAATGTTTCAAATAAACTGAGACAACTTGCTAAAGGCTATGAAGTCTCTGTATTATTATTATTATTATTCACATGCACATTAGTTTGCTGGAATATATTTTACAAACACTATGTATATGGAAAATAGTTATATAGGGACAATCTGTACAGTGTTAATTGCCACTGTAAATTAGTTTCAATAATATTTTAAAGAATATTACGAGTTAGAGTTATGTGTGTGTATATATATATATATAATTTTTTTTTTCTTCCCCAACTGCCCCTAGCTCTAAGCTCAATTGTTTGTAACTTGTCAGAGAAGGTTGACTAGTTTAAATTCCTAGAAATTTGCATTTATTAGATTCTTTTGCAAATGAGATATATATAAAAAAAAACTTGCCTCATGCGTATGCGCACATAAACATCAATCTTTACGTTCATTCAAACGCAACCTTGACGTAACCATCTGATCTTCTCTTTGGTGGTGGTTGATAAGAGCCACTTTGTTCTGCTGAATGTCGAAGGTCGGGAGGGAGCTATAAAAAAATTGCAAGGCTCCATCAATAACCTTGATGTTCAGCCCCGTACTGTATAGAGCTGCAGGTCAAATTGATCACCTCAGTGGATGCATCTGCTATAAGGCCTGACCTAGGGGCCAAAAGGTTACTGGACAAGCTCCTTTTCCCATCCAACCCATCCCCTCACATGTTCATTTGATGGCAACCATGGCAATTATTAAAGTATACTTTAGTCAGGTCTAATGGACCTGGGGCAAAGAGCAAAGCCTTTCAAACGGGGGGCCAGTGTCAAAGGTTAGCACGGCTATACAACTGACTCGGTCGCGAAATGAAATACAAGGGGAACTAGACAGAGAAACATTCCTCGCGTTGAAGATGTACACATTGATTCTACACAATCTCACAAGTGAGGATCTCCACCATCTGGAAGAGTTCACTTAAGCCTATGTCTTGTATGACTATACCATAGTGATGATAAAGACGTCCATGTGCAGATACAGTAGAGACTTTGTTGTCCAAATTTCCCAAGTATTTAATAGCTATTAAATATGAATGGTCAAGGTCGGGAGGGTCGCTCGGCGTTTAATGTGGTCGCCACTGCCACAAGTAAAGGTTAAAGTGGAACTACATGGTGCCAGAGAGAGGATGACAAGATGAGTCCTATTTATGCAGCCTAGCAGGAGTGATTTATGAGGCGAGATAAAAGGAGTGATGGGTGGAAAACGCTCTCTTTTTCAAATGCCATCAGCTTCTGTAAATTCACTGCTTACTTATTCCATATCCATCACCCTGTCACAGGGAATCTCCACTCTATTCCTTTTGATTCAATTACTAAGGAACAGCAGACTGGTAACGTTTTAACATGTTAATGCTTTCTGTATGTGAGAACTTTGCTCGTGGCAGCTTTTTGAGACCGCTGGCATTGAAACAAACACAGAAAGCTTTGGATATCGTGCTTTATATACATATACGAGTAGACTTATATGCCATTACAAAACATGAATATTTAATTAAGTGTTAAATAGAGCTTCGCTGCTTTAGCGTGGAGAATATATCCTCAAAACAGCACAGCAAGCCCTTTTAATTCCACATCTCCAGATTTTCCTTGGCATTACGAGCAAAAGTGATCCTACTGACTGTAAACTGACTCTACTGTACATCATATACACCTGGCCACACACCGAGATGATGTTATTGCATACTTAGTGGGCGTAAAACAATCGAACAATTATTACTCGGAATAAAATCAATGCTTTGGGATTACACATAAAAGCAGATGAAATTCTTCCACGCCTGCCAAAAATGGCCTTGGTGCTCTAGTCAGAACTGGGACGCGTTGTCACTGAACAGCAAGGCCAAGAACATTTGTGAGCATTCGGCCCTTAAATCTGAAAACCATTCTGCAATCCTTCTGTAACGACACCCTGGTGGCTAAGACCCTGGCTAAGGAAAGAAAAAAAAAGAAGAAAAAAAAAAACCGAAGGAACGATCTTCGTTTGAACTGTTGGCCAAGAAGGAAACATGGTCTAGTGCAGCACATTTTAACCTGAGTCATAAGAGCTATTTTCCTTCTCTTCAATAGTCATAAATTTCATTTTTTCCTCTTTTTTTTTGCCTAGCAAAGATCAAAGAGCGGGGATACATAAAACTGTACACACAAGCACACATTAAGCAGCCTTGTAAAAAGTCTTTTAGTGACAAAAATAACAGTCAACAAATTTTATTTCAATACATCTTCATTCATTGCCTCACTTATTCACTATCTATTCGTAGTGGCATGCCCCCCTGTCATATTAATCTCTATTCATATTTACCATGGGACATTTGAACCACATCATCCTCCATTGGGGGAACATGTATTCATCTAACACTGACACCACAAATCATCATCAAGCATGACAGAAACAGCATCGGCATGGCCCTTTATCATACGAAATAGTCAAGGGGGAACCACCTATACAAGTACTATCGAAGTTGCAGCCCAGTGAAATACGTGTAGTTTTTATTTGTCTTCAGTAGAATATATCAGTAAATTTGATGTTTTGTCTAGACCGGATGAAACATAAAGATTGATGTATTTTATCTGTGAGGGAGACAGATTTTATCTCTGGTTCGAATGCCTCCTTCTATGCCCAGACAATCATTCATGGCTGGTTTGAGACAGAGATTTAAACAGGCTGCAGGTTTGCATCAGATCCACAAATCGCTACAGTAAAATATGATTTCGTCAATAGGTGTGTAATCAATAGTGCAAGCCATAATTATTATAGCCTCTTGTATCAATAAAGCTGTCATGCTTGGTCCTTTGGCCAGGAGCAAGGTGAAAACAGAGCTGAAACGGAAGAAACACAGAAAATCAATATGTTTGCACTATTTGAAAAAGGTCACGAGTTTAGTCTTGTACAGTTTGTGTCAGGTGCATGAATTGATATACAAATAGACAAGCAGAAAGATTTACTATAAAGTAGACATTGCGCTTCAAAGCGGGACAACAGATTGAGATGAACTCATTTCAGAAGGAAACTAAACGGACTATGGTAAACTCAAGAGGACGAGGAATAAACACAGCCTACCTTCTATACGATTCATCCAGTCCGCACCCACACACGTTTGGATCAGGGCTTGTGTTTCATAGCGCAGACTCCCGTGGGACAAGGCGGCCCCTGCCAATAACACTTAAGATCTCAGCGCAGGGAAAGTAAGAGCTTTTATTACCACTCATCATTCATGTAATATCTGGCAGCATTTGTGATTACAGATCAAGTGATTGACTAACTAGATGCTCAGCCGCTGAATTATGACCAAGCTCTACCGTCTACTCAGCCCGAGAACATCCATGTTAATAATAATAATTCGTTTTTTCCCCTCTTTTGCCACTAAATTACAAAAGCTGAAGCTGTAGGAAGCGTTTATTCATGCTGACGTACGTCTGATGTATATGAATTGGGCACATATAAGAAAGACGAAAAGGGGAAAAGAGAGATATGAATACTGATCAAGCATCAGTGCAAATGCGGAGAAGTAATCCAAAAGAAAAAGAGGAGGAAACGCACTTAATGAAGTTATTTATTCAAGCAAATGTAGTTTGATTGACCCTCAGTGACATGGGATCAGTCACTAGAGAGAGCAGAGGAAGAGCTTCTAGAGACTGGAGTCTATGGCTGACAACCCAGTGCCAATAAAGTCAGCAGAAATTACGCATTGGGATAACAGTGGAAAGTCCCCAGGACAAGGCTCTAATGTTTTATTAAACTAAATAAATGTATACAAGGGCTTGTGCTTGATCACCATTGTCATTGTTGTGTCAACAAGCATCCCATAAACATGTCACTCTCAACAGTGTCCTGACATTACTCAGCAAAGATACGGAGTATATGATATCAGGACAGGGAGCCAAATTTGGGAGCCAAGCAAATGTCTGACATGCAAGCAGCTCCTGGTCACTGTATTTTAAGTTAGGAACACAGATTATGAGGAACTACAGCCTTTCATATCCAGAGAAAAGAAATATTTCTTCCAATAGCCACCCGGTTTGCACAAAAATCCCCACATTGCATTGATTCCAATTCCTAGTTTCTCACAGAGCCATGTGCATTAAAATATACACTTGGGAGTGATTGAGGAAGAGAGTTTTCCAACAGAGTAATATCTTAGCATGAAATGATTTACAACAGATCCGAAGCCATTCCAAAGCATGACTCAGGGTGACAGACACATACCTACAATGGTGCACATTTACTGTCGCCGAAAGCCCTCCAAAGAAATAAAAAATAAGCTAAAATGAGTCCAGACCACTGGTTTTAAGTGCCTATTAAATGCCTGCTAATTACCCTGCCATGTGCAGAGATAGACTCCATTTTAAGTTAAAGGTGGATGTTGTTGGCCACGTGCCATACTGAGGGCAGGTGACATGGACACATTTCTGTTGGCAAATACAGCTGGGTTGAGGCAAGATGGAAAACACATCCATTTCCTTCAAAGGTGATCAGAGCCAATTCATTCAAGGCTAGAGATCCAAAGATATGGGTATCCCCTTCCTCGTCACTATATTCCCAAATAGCCCAGTTGCTTTGGGTTCCCCTTGGCTCAACCTTCACAACCCATCCATCTCTTGGGAATAGGGTGCGCTGACAGCATGGGGACCCCAGGGTTATGAGACCTGTATCACATTGTCATACCATGCTGTGTCCTGACACAGAGAGGTCAGTCCAAGTAAATGGCACAAAACTATGCATTAAAAGCGCAGTCACTGTCAAGTACATCCCAACAGGAAATCTGTGGGGACCAGTTCTGGACAAGGTTGGACCTATGAATTGTTTAAGACCTTATTTGAATCTGAGATGTTCATGACTTTCTCCTACAGAGATTTGGTTTGCCCATTTTACAAAAGGTTTTTCTAGGTATTCAGCTCAATGGGAGCACCATTCACTGACAGGGAAACCTGAGACATTGAAATGAAGTGAATATGCTCCAGCTGCCTGTACACTTTACCTGTGACTCCAGCTTGAGACACACAGACCTTTCACTGCTGTTTGACCACTTAAAGAATATCATCAAGGAAATCCTCTCAGAATTCCACAGGAATCCTTCTAAGCTCTGCCCATCCACTTTCTTTTTCAAAAAGCTGAACACGGCACAGATAAACAAAGATGTGGGAAAGACAGCTCTTGGCCAATAAAGCTGCCCACAAGGAATGGAGACACTGGCTTGAGTGGGCTCACCACAACATTTCTCATTTCCCCAGACTGTTAGAACTGTGAGTATTTTAAATTAGGCCCCCAAACACTGAGGTGTCATAAATGTCATTTCCCCGGCTCAAGTCAATGGACCCTGATGTTCAGAATGTACTGATGATAAAAAAAAAAGTGTCCCGGTGTTCATGTGAAACCAAATAATTCAGTGGGTGCACGCATCCTTAGAACACGGGTTCCCAACCCTGGTCATGGAGTACTCCCTGTACTGCAAATCTTCGTGCTTCCACTATCACGCCCACTTCAGTTCAGGAAGAGCTGTTAATTAGCTGATTAGGTAAATCAGGCGAGGAATGGGGAAAGCACTAAAATGTACAGGGCAGGTGGTTTTCCAGGATTGATGTTAGAAACCTGTTAGAAAGGTTAGAAAGCCTTAGAACATCAATTTCAGCTTTGCATGACAGACATTATGGGTATTTAGTGTACCTAGTTTGATCCTGAGATTGGGGTTATTGCCAAATGTTCTCCCAGAGTTGGAATGGATTTCCTTTGGGTTCTCCAGCTTCCTCCTAACTCCTAAACCATATTCTTAGGTGGATTGGTTTCCCTAAATTGCCCCTAGGAGTGAATAAGTGTGTTAATGTGTGTTGTTGGTCCTCAGCAATGGTCTGGGTCCCTGATCAGGGTGTATACCAACCCCATGCCTAGTGTTCTGAGGATAGGCTCCAGAAACCTGAAAAGGGCCTGAAGCTGAATGAATGGTACATTGTATTGCAATTGACAGCAAAAAGGAAAAATGCAATCTCCCTTTCCAGTCTGCATTTTCAATCCCCTTATTTTCTTTTTTCAGGCATAAGGGAATGTCTTTAAAGCAGGTGCTTTAGACACAACTGATTAAGGGCACTCTGGTTTAGCTCATCTGGGTCCTGCTTGATTCCAAGTGGCAGAGTCATCAGTTGCTCCCCCTCACCTTTTCACCTGTCCATCTTATGCCCATGTCTGTCTCCAACTGGATGCTGTCTGCATGCAGGAAGCAGGTTGTCTGTTCAGATCTCCAGGCTGCAGCCCACGCAGACAGCTGAAGGCCTACTTGCTTCTGTCTTCCCTTGAGACTTTGTGTAACGTGATTGATGAGAAGCCATTTCCGTGCTCTCCTTTGCAGTGCCCGGCTCCCCTCCACTGCATGTGAAGAGCTCTCTCAAAGGAGAATGCGTTTCTTCATGCCATCAAATGGAGCGTCCCAGCCAGGAACAAAGCCAGTCACTGGTGTGGATGAGTTGAGAGCAGGCTAGCCCACCTGTGTGAGTCTGGGGGCAGGAGAAGGTTTGCAAAGTGCGTGTTACATGCATTAGGATACCTTCCACTCTCAGCAAAGCTTTTTTTTTTTCACCCTGTATGAAGGCATGCTGGTCATGCACAATGAGAGACAGTTATTTGGTCATGGGGCACAGGGATTCAAAGTTTGAGATCTCTTAAAGATGGAGAAATGGGAATTCAGTCAAGCTAAAGATCTTACATATAGGCATTTCTCTCTAAGTACAAAAGCACACTACCAACTTTTCTCAGCAGGAGACGAGTGCTAGCCTTATGTGCTATACACTTGTTCTGCAAAATAGCATAACTTTATTTAAAAAATGCAATACAAGCTAGTAATGGCCTAAATCATATCTGCATTTGTGGTGAGCAACAATTAATATGACATTGATATGAAAGTATCATATCACATTACCCAAGTTCAGGCTTTGATATTTAGGTTTGCTAACAGTGTACCAAGAAGCCGTATGAAAGCAATATTTTTGCTTTATGCATCATTTACAAAAAGAATTATTTCACAAGAAAAAAGAGGAAAATTGGATCAGATGGTACAAAAATAGATATTAATGCCCAGTTTGCTACATCAGGGATATGGAAGTAAAATTAGTGAATGTATAATTAGCTACATATAATTCCTTGCTTACAAAAATCTGGATAATCAAATAACATGACGGACGGAGGACAAAGGTTGCCTTTTAATGCTTAAACATTGGTAATGAATTCGTAATTCTGCATATAACCCATGCAACCCATCATGTCTTTAAACATTTATGTTTTTTGAAAGGCATTTTATCATGCCACAAGAGTAGACTAGAAAGGGTAAAATCTATGAAAGCCTGTAAATCTTTTACCTTACACAATGAGCTGCCATTAGCTAAATAATATATATTAATGCAGGTGACTGGCTGCTACAGAAGCCGTGGCGGTTCATTATTTTTGGAGTCTGAAGTGAGTTTGGATACGTATTTCTATAGTACTCTGTTTGAACCAATGAAATGCAGGATCTGTATCTGGCCCTTGGTCCACCAGTTGACAACCCCTGAGTTACAGTATCTAATATTGGAGTTGCTCAGGATGATCAGAGTACTGATGATACTCTCGATATTCTCAGATAAATGTGCTGCAATATATCTCAGATTACATCGTATCTCTTGGTCATACCTTTAGTAGCGCCCAGCTCCTTGTCCAAATAATACACCAATGAGCCAAGAATTGATAGGAAATCACATTATTGCGCTCCTTTTTATAATCCCCTAATATAATAGCATCCAATCAAATACATCCAACGCAGTGGATGAAACACTGGCGTATCCTGCCTCAGCTAAGATGCCTTGGAGTAAAGGAAAAGAAACGCCTGTGTGATATTACACCACAGTACTTGACCCCATTTAAAAACTTAATACCAATTAAGTAGGATTTTGTAAATAATTCAACAAACCCCCTCTCCCTCACTCTTGCTCACACACTGACTGGAAAGAGACTGGCTAATGAAGCGTTCTCTCCAGGGAAGAAAGAGCGGATCCCCCAACTATGGCCCATTTCGCCTGAATAACGGTAGGCTTCTGTCTGTGTGCGAGTTTGTTTTGAAGAGATGGATTTGTATGTATTGGATTATTGGAACCCAGTTGGCTTATGTCAAAATCTTCCCACCTCAGAGAGAGAGAGAGAGAGAGAGAGAGAGAGAGAGAGAGAGAGAGAGAGAGAGAGAGAGAGAGAGAGAGAGAGA
>JAQLOM010000005.1:12394916-12408175 GCA_030068315.1 Chrysichthys thysi
GAGTACCCGGAGGAAACCCACACAAACACGGGGAGAACATGCAAACTCCACACAGAAAGGCACCCATGCCGAACCCGAGGCTCGAACCCAGGACCTTCTTGCTGTGAGGCGACAGTGCTAACCACTCAGCCACTGTGCCGCCCTAGCGCAGAATGTGTTGCTCCTAAAGTGAAACATGGAGGTGGACTGGTGACAGTATGGGGGTGTTTTGGGGAGGAAGATCTGGAGACTTACTGCAAAAAAAAAAGGGATCCTGAAAAAAAGAAGAGTCAATTCTACAACATCGCACAATTTCTTCTGTTTTACGCATCACTGGACAAAATGTCATTCTTGTAAAGGATAATGATCCAGAGCTTTCTTCAAAATTGTGCCAAAATTATATCCAGTACAAAAAAAATCAAACAGTTTTAATTATATCTTGGCCTCCCCAATCTCCAGATCTTTCTCCCTTTGAGCTGCCATGGGATGAGCTGGACCAACAAGTAAATGAGCGTCCAGCAAGTGAGACAGAACTGTCTGCATGCTTCAAAAGGCGTTGGGAGGGTTTGGGTAAGAGTTATTTCCAAAAATTGAGTTCAAGCATCCTTCCAGCTTCCAGGAATTTTACCATGAATCTGTGGTGCTGTGATAAAGGCAAGGGGTGGTTATTTTGATCAAAGTTGTACTTAGGCACTCACATTCATTAAATTACACTTACATTGTATGTGGTTACATTATACTTCAAAACCAGTCAGTTACATTTGTTTAAGTACATCTAATATTTACTTGTAATAAAAATTTGACAAAGCAGTGGATCGTTTATTGTTTTTTCAAATCTGAGAGTGTGCCCAAACTTCTGGCCTGTAGTGTATATCTTAATGTATATCTGTAGCTGCCTGTAAGCTTACACATTGGCATAATAGTATTGGCGTTTTAATTACACTACAAAAAGTAGCCTACTAAGTACAAATTATAAACTGCGATGCTGCTACATTATTATTATAGTTATATTTTAGTATCAATTGTTAATTATTGTTAAAAATTAACCATTATCACACAAATTTATTAAACAAGTAAATGAGCGGTATTTTCCTGCACTGAGGAACTACTCAGGAATCAGACAAACCTGAATGTATCTTCTGCGTCTGACTTATGACATGCTAAAAATAATCTATCTTTTCTACATAAACATTTTTTCATTTCATTCATTGATTTCATTTATCAAGAAGCACTTTATTCTGGTCAAGGTCACCATAATTCTTATCTCGGGAAAACTGGGAATATTATATTAATATTATAATTATTCCGCAGATGTCAAAAAGGATTTGCGGCTCCGGGTGTTTTCTCTTTTGTGGAAGGTGGGTCCAAATGGCTCTTTGAGTGTTAAAGGTTGCCGACCCCTGGCCTATACTTATATTTTAGGTACTGTATGTATGTATTACACTAACCTAGCCTACGGTTTTTTCTATAGTGTATGATACTGTAATTAACAACCACTTGCTACAGACTTTATTTCAGAACCACTACAGTTGTCAAACAACAGATGGTACTATACCGACATAAGCAACTGAATCAATAAACAGCTATTTGACGAATTCCACTATCAAAAAATCCATAAAAGCAATTCACTAGAGGTTTTGTGGATGCCACGATATACTGGGGAAATCCGCAAAAAATTATATATATTCTAAATACAAATCTGTGAATAGCCGGGATATAGCGGAGGACTACTGTACTCCTTTACACCTAAGGGAACGTTAGAGTAGTGAATCTACCTACTGGCACGATAAATGTGGGTGTAGTTTATTTGTACAGTTCAAACTGTCGTATGTAGGACAGAGCCTCCTGAGGCCTGTCCTTCTCACCAAACTTACACCCTTGTAGCATGACAGATGGCACAAGCACAACATTTTCTTGACTATTTCCAAAGCTGCTCCCCTCACATAATCCTAAATTGTGGTTTCTTTGTAACAGAGTATGACACAGGCCTGTTTTAAACCTTTCTTCAATATTTCCTTTGGCTTTCTTGTTCACTCACTGTTGAGCTCCCTCTGTGGAGCTGATCCCAGAGGAGTGCGCGTAGCTGAGCCCGGTGTTCTCCTGAGGCAAGGAGTGCTTGAGCTTTTGACCCCACCACCAGTCGATGAAGAGCTGGACGGATATTCCCTGTTCACACCTGAACACACAAGCTAAATATGTGAGAAAGTAAGTAGGCTCTGCACCAAGCCTGATATGTTAAATATGAATATGAAGCTCTGTACAGCTGTGCGGAGAAAGGGGGGTGGCACAGAGCGGCAGCTGACACCCTTGAAATAAGCCTTGCCATTCCAGCATTTCTGACCTTAAATCCCATCTCTGAGAGATGTTTTTTTAACTCCAGAACATGCAGACTTAATCAGTCATATCTCATGTTGATTCAAGCTATCTTTGTAGCCTTCAATGCATATTGGCCAACTCCAATTTAGGAACAACAGTAATAACAACTTTTTTATACAGTTCATGTTTCAAAGTAACACAAAATATTCCTTGCTAAAAGTAATTCCAACTACCCAGCAAATACAGGATGTTTTCTTACTGTTAGGGTTTGGTTCCCTGTTGGTTATTTTTATTTTGGGGAACCATTTCCTAACGTTCTGTTTTTGGATAAAGAAATCAGAGCTGTTCCTGAGCTTTAAATATAGTATGCTTTCTAATATGGTTACATGACACCTGATGGGGAATGTCTATTAAAGCTTGCTTTTAGGTCCTTTTTTTTTACTTTATGACAGTCTAACCTTTCCATGACATTCTTTTACTGGAAGTTCTTCAAAGCTTGCTTTTAGGTTTCATTTTCTACACAGCCTCATGTCCGGGGTACAGGTATTTCAAATGAAAGAAATGAGTGTCTCTGCTTATTCTGGTGTCTCTTGTTATTTGGCCAAAACACTTCATAGCCCCTACATCTCTGTAACTAATAGAAAGACAGAATGTACATACATATTAATATTATTATTATTATTATAATATACTACTAGCATGTTTATTCAGCACCTATTTGTACACAACAGGAACCTTATGAGGTTTGTGTGACTGTGGTAACAGGTTTGTGTTGCTGTGGTAACAGGTTTGTGTCATGGTGGTTACAGGTTATTGTCGCTGTGGTAACAGGTTTGTGTCATGGTGGTAACAGGTTTTTGTCGCTGTGGTAACAGGTTTGTGTTGCTGTGGTAAGAGGTTTGTGTCATGGTGGTTACAGGTTATTGTCGCTGTGGTAACAGGTTTATGTCACTGTGGTAACAGGTTTGTGTTGCTGTCGTAAGAGGTTTGTGTCATGGTGGTTACAGGTTATTGTCACTGTGGTAACAGGTTTGTGTCGCTGTGGTAACAGGTTTGTGTTGCTGTCGTAAGAGGTTTGTGTCATGGTGGTTACAGGTTATTGTCACTCTGGTAACAGGTTTGTGTCGCTGTGGTAACAGGTTTGTGTCATGGTGGTAACAGGTTTATATCACTGTGGTAACAGGTTTGTGTCGCTGTGGTAACAGGTTTGTGTCATGGTGGTAACAGGTTTGTATCACTGTGGTAACAGGTTTGTGTCACTGTGGGTTTTTTTTTGCTGTGGAAACAGGATCGTGTAAGTATGGTTTGAATGGTGAACCATCCCAGTACGGCTCCCAATAGTTTCAAACTATTAAAAGGTTACCATAATGCAGCAAAACTCAAATGTGTTTTCACTGAAAACCCACCGGGAACTAAAGAAAGTTCTGCTCTTAGAACGTTTCAGAAAGCAAAACCAAAAACAATCGTTCTCAGAACATTCTGGCAACCAAAGCATGTTCCCCTAACGTTAGGGGAATGTTCTCCATGTAAGGTTCCCGAGGTTAACATTATTTAAAGGTTATAAGGACGTTAGGGGCCTTAAGGGAACTTACCAGAAGGTTACTTCAAAGTTCTGTTCACATTAAGGCATTTCTATGTATTTCAGCTCTGAAATACAAATATTTTCCTGGAAATCCAAACAGGTCCATAAAAAAATAGATGTTCTCTGAACATTACCTGAGAACCCAAAACAAACGCTCCCACTGCGTTGCTCTACGCGGTCATGTTTAGCTGAGTGACTCGGACAAGTGCCCCGCTAGCTCGGTGAGGTGTCGTTAGCTGCCTAAGCTCATTGCGGCGCCGCTACCTGTTTTAGCCGGAGTTTTGCTCAAAGTCGCGGTCTGGACACCTGCTGAAGTGGCGGAGGTTGATGCAGGACCGTGAGCGGAGCAGGAGTTAGCGCTGCCCGGTGTGTGTGAGGTGGAGAGAGATGAAGTGGACAGTGCTCCATCCTCGGGCCGCCTCCACGGTGCAGAGCCGGAGAAGCTGCTTGCGCCGGTTTCGGAACCGTACCCGGCCGTTACCTCCTCGGTGCTGCTGCGGAGCATTCAGACACACGGACTACTTCGTCTGACTGACTCACTTGACGGAAAACAGCGAAAAGTGAGTGTAATATAATGACTAAAGTGTACAGTTAGCCTCCAGTCAGTTGTTTGGTCCCTTCAGTGATCGTGAGGCGTTTGGTTTAGCGCCAAAGCTCGCGACACCACCTAGCGGCCAAATGTATCTCACACACGTGAGCCTGTCTTCCACACGGAGTCCCTAAAGGGACGTTGCTTTTCTTGCCCATGTCCCCTTGGGGCCCCTGCTCATAGGGGCTCCAGGCTAGCCCTCACCCTAACCTCTCACACATATAAACATTTCACTCATTATTAACTTTTATCCATGTTTGTGAATTTTCCCCACACATATGAACAGGCGACACGGTGCCATGTCAATGTGTCTAAATGACTCATTATAATACACTGTGTGGAAGAATAAATAATTAAACAAACAATCTTAATGCAAGGACAACCAGTTGTATAAAAGTAGTTTTACACTATTTAAAAATACAGTACAATGTCTCATTACTGTACCCATAAACATTACATTATTGTATAATCTGAGAAAGAAAATGTCTTGAGATGAAGCCGCTTCATACCAATTATCATCCTCATAAGCCCGAGCTGCTCACAAGTCTTAATGTCCTCAAGCTCTTCTTCAGCTTTGTATTCATACTGGCAGTTGTTTTTCAGATAAGGCCAACAGCCTTGCTGTCACTGAAAAATTAACCTTTTTTAGTAAAAGTATGTGCATGGCGCCATTATTAAAAAGATACCTCACAAAAAGATACTCCTGTCCCTATCTACGAAATAAATAAAAAAAAATACAGAATTTTTTGAATATCCGAAACACATTTGAAGCATTTTCATCTCTCAGTGCCCAAACTGCATACATTCCTATTCCTTCAATTCACGTCCGTATACAACAGCACTGCAAATATCTTAAAATAAAGTAGGTTAGTAGGTTATTCAGTGGTATGTAATTATATGTAATAAAAATGTAATGTAGTAAGGTGTCACAGAGATCACTCACCCCACTGTAACCATCACTAAAACAAAGCAATATGTTACTGGCATGGCACACAAGCTGTGTCATATCTCTGCCTTTTCACATTAGACACAAATACATAGATTCTCTCACTCATATTTATTCATCTATGGTGAATCCTACAGTTGTACTCGGAGCTCACTGCAGCCCAGTCTTGCTTCTTCTACTGCTAACACTTCAGCAACATACAACAAAGGAAGCTGCTGGACATTAAACTGTTTATTATAGATAACATGCTTTCATGTAAACTGCACAAATTAATTTTACACATATATACAAGTCTGTTACTACTTTTTAAATGGGGGGGGCAAACAAAGGTGGGAATTCAGTTTCCCAAATACACATAAATGCAAATCCCAAGAGCATTTGTATAATGCACAACTACACAATCTATACACAAGTATTCACATTTGATATGCAGGAGGATGAATATGTAATATTTGTTTCATTGCTTACAGTGAGGACATTTCATGTGTGCAAATGCTCCACAGCACAGCTCTGCCATGGCCTCAAATGTTATTTCCATAAGACAGGTTTTATGATACAGATGTTAGGGAATGTCACAAAAGCAAACACAGATGAAGTAGCTAATCAAAAACACCAGCTCCCTTCCAGATGAGCTGAACTAAAAGTGTTTCTGACAAATGCATAATACGAAAACATGGAAAATGTACAATGTTTAGGTAAACTCTCTATTATAAACCTTTAACAATTTATCAAGTAGTCTTATAGCAGAATCAAGTGCATGGGGAAAATGACTCATCAAATGACTAATCAGGGTTTATAAAACAAAGAACATAATCCAAGCAGTCATTCAGGGACTGTCCATTCCATTTAAATTCTCCATAATCTTCATTACTTCTTATAAGGAAATGATGGCATTTAAGAAACAAATCTGGGCACAAACTAAAGTGAAAGCCTACTGTAACAAGACTATTTTTTACTGTTGCAATTATAGGGAATAAACTTAATGAACTTTTGATAATACTACGAAGGCACTACATGTCTTTTGGGCAACAATCAGACTTTTCTGAGTTCTGATTAACTAGGTTGATCACGTCATGCTCCAAAACAAACAGGTACATACAAAACAATGATGATTATGACTAATGTGGCTGGCAAAATGAAAAGGTGAGATGCTTAAAATCAGAGTTATCGTTGCTTAGCCACAAAACAGAACAATATATAGTTCTTAAATAAATAAAAAATAATATCTCTGACAGATTTCAATACCTGCAAGGCTCACAAAAATTGAGCTTGCATTTTGGGAAAAGAGCACCTTACTTAACAGCAAGGTTAAAAGATATGACATGAATTACAACCTAAAGATAACAACTTAAGTTGATCTTACTTCACATGATTAATCTCCCCTTTTAAAACATTCTCTCTAATTCCTTCATCTTCCTTCCTGATCAGTATGAGCTTTGCAAAGCTGAAAGTATAAAGTCACTTATTAGCTGCATGTGTTGCATGCCTCTTTATTGGATCACTCCCAGGATGGACAGTCTTAGTGGGGCACGAAAAGAAAGTTTACAGATTTTTACTGACACAAAACTGACAAGTTTTCAGATTAATCAGGTTGTTCTACTCCAGTAAAGAGAAACATTGCATGTCTCCAGTGCTGCAGCTTGAGTTATTAAATATAAGGGACCAGCTGTGTTAATAAAAATGGGAAATCTTCAGGTTTTTACAGCTATCTGAAGTTAGGGCTTTATAGCCATGGTCTCTGTAGAGTAGGTCCACTTGTAAGACATTATCATGGCATTAAATAAAACTTTAAGCAGCAAAATATGGACACATGGTGCCAACAGGCCAGTCAGCCAAGCTGATTCTACAACGTGAGACTGTGTAAGGCTTAGCCATATCACCACGTTTGGCACCACCATCAGTCTCAGAACAGATAAAAAGTGCACAAGATTCCTTCAATTACTCTTCTCCCAGGCGCCATTTCTGTGATTCCTCCTGGCGAGCATCCGGGTGAATCTGGTTCCTCATGCCTCCCAGCACATTTGAGGTGGCTTCTGTAGCAACAATTAAAGGTTTAACAACAGCAGGGGGAAGTTGGCGCAAGACTCCGCCCACTGCCCCAGTCATCCCTCTCTGCTCATGCTCACGGGTGGCTGTATCGTAAATCGTTAAAGCTGTATCTGCGATGCCCTACAGGAGTGCACAGAGCAGTGTTTGATTCAGAGTACATTTAAGCTTTGGAATAAATATTTTTTTCCAGCATCAGCTAAAGAATTTTAAAAGGCAGGGCAGCTACATACCTCTTTTACTACGGTGTACGCCTTGGCCACACCTTCCCTGAGGTCCACAGGCTGATGAGCCAGACGAAAATGTGAGTATCGTTTGACCTTTTTGCATTCTCTCTCATCGATCACTGGAGACACCATATCATACGCTGTTTCTGCAGCTGCCTATACCAAACAAAAGTAAGCTTCATGGTGAAAATTTGGCCACTTTTTCTTTTTACCTACCAAAAAAAAACAAACCTCAAAAATAAAAACAAATACGGAGAAAAAGGAGTTTACCTGGATGGTTCGCACCATGCGATTGGTAAGCTCCAGGGCTGCCATTGCAGTGGAGGTCCCAAATGAGGCTGTGCCTCGCTGAAATCCCCGAACTATCCGTCCATCCTTACGATATTGCTCTATAGGCAGCCACACTAGATCCCTAATGCCCTGGACTACACATTAGTCAGAAAGAAAAATACTGATTGGCACTGGGGGATCATTACAACTATCAAAAGGTGAAGTTAAATTAAAATCACAGGTCCATATAGCCCACATTTGGCTCTTGTCCCCATTTAGCCATAAAACTACTCATTATGATGGAAATAAAAGTCCATGAAAATCTGATTTTAGATCATGATTATTACCCTGCTGCATTTTTAAAAACGCAGGCCATTATATGGATGTGTGCAAGACAGAAAAAGATGCACTCACCAAGTTGCACCAAAGAGTGTATAGGCCCCACCCCACCAAGCAGTCCAGGCAACTGGTTCTTTTTAATATCACTGAGCCATTCATTAATGGCATAAGAAAAGAGTTTATCTACACCCAACAGTCTGCAGGGAAAGGAAGTAGGTCCAAGTCAGATTGTTCCATCAAATAGCATTTTTCAATGAATATTATTCTAACTAGCATAACATGTTTGCAAATAAACATCTAAAAAAAGAAAGAAAGAAAATTATGCACCCTTGTCTGTAGCAGAGCCTCCGCAGTTTGAGCTCAGAGCAGTTAAGCTGGGTCAGTCCAATTACTATGCCAGCAAAAGTACCCTGAGAAACAGAATTGCATTGCTTCATTTAACCTGAACTAATTTTCATCAGAGCTACACAGATGAACGCAATGAAAAAAATGGTGGTACTGTTATGCTGTTGGACGCATGATTTGCATCGACTTATCAAAGAAATCTCCGCAAATCAAAGTACAAAATTATTCCATCTGATCAGTTTAATCCTAGGATGAAACAGTCTTATCCTAATGGAAGTGGTATCACTGAATGGTTTGATGAGTGTGAAAATGATGTACATTTTATACTAAGGCCTTTGCAGTCACTAGATTGCAACCTAATTAAAACCCCAATAGGACCACCATGTTAGACAGTGGTCATCAGAGGGTATATATTTTGGAAGAATGGTGTTCATTCATATAGACTTATAGAATCTATAGAAAGGTGTACTGAGGCTGTTCTGGTGGCTTGTCATGTTGAAGATCTATATATGTAAAATCATATTTGAGAGTTTTGAGAGGTCTCAACTAAAGGAATCACATAATCGAGTGATAAGTGATGAGTGATGCCATGGAGGAAACTGATTCCCTGCAGTTTCACACCTTGCAGTTCAATTGTCAGGAGCTCCCAATGATATACCCCACTATGCAACTTCATCTAAAATCGGTTGAGTTTCATCATGTCCTATGTGTATATGGACACATTCTCAAATAGGAGTTGAGATAATAGTGATTGACACAGAAAGCACACCTGCTCCATGGCCACGTGTTTCCCATGATAATCTAGTCGGATGGGCACCTCAGAAGTGAACCTGAACTCTCTGAAGAGAAAAAGCATAAACTAGCATGTTGATCATCATTGATAAGCTCTGGGATACAGACTGACAGCCAAGTAAAATAAGTACTTTATGAGACTAACCACAAGCAGATGCATACATACACACCTAAAGAAAATAGGCTGGTCAGTATAAGATGTGGCAGTAGACTCATGCTCAAGGCCATTCTGACTGGTGCGGGTTTGGGTGGGCATTGAGATGATTGGTGCAGAGCCCTGACCTGCTGCTCCACTGGATTTAGTAAAAGTACATGCTACCTCTGGTCCAGAAGGCTTTTTCATGGATACACACAATACTGCAGAGAAAAAAAAACCTTCCAGATGCAGAACATCATCACAGTAGATAACACAAAAGGTCAATAATTCATGTTATGCATATGCAG
This sequence comes from Chrysichthys thysi, assembly GCA_030068315.1. Taxonomy (NCBI): domain Eukaryota; kingdom Metazoa; phylum Chordata; class Actinopteri; order Siluriformes; family Claroteidae; genus Chrysichthys; species Chrysichthys thysi. The sequence continues at coordinate 12,404,792 of JAQLOM010000005.1, forward strand.
TCTTACCTTCCTGTTCTGGTGGGGAGAAGAGCTCTACCTCTGTAGCCAGACTGGTAAAGAAATCCTTCAGAAAGAACAAAGCGTCCTGCAAATAAAAACATTACACCATAAATCCCCACCTGCTGTTAGTGCACAAAACCAAATGCTGTTTTTTTATGTGCTGGTGTAACAGGTAACAGTAAGGAATTTCAGCACCTGGTCAATGTTGAGACGTAGAGGCATAAGGGAAACCCGCAGGCAGCACTCTTGTGGAGCCTGACCTGCCTCTGGACGCATGTGCAACACTCTGACTGTTAGCTGTAACACAACAACAAAAATACACTAATAAAAACCATGTCTGTCAAATGAAACGCAAATGTAAAATTATTGCATGGACACAAAGTTTCTCCTTAGTAGTTTCTGAAAATCTGATCTTCAATAAATGTCAAAAAATACTAAGCTGGAATATGCCATGTCCATTTGTGTACATGTAAGAAGTTAAGGATATGACAATTTTGAAAATACCACCATGAAGGTCATAGGGGAAAAAAATGAATACAAGTCCCACTAGTGCATTTATGAACAGTCTACGCTCAAAGGGGCACAGTAAATAACAACTGACCAATCCCACGTCTTTTACTCCATCAGCTCCAGCCCCCTGCTAAGAGGTATAAAGTACCAGGTTGCAATCTTACCCAACTCAAGAACTCATTTTTCCTAGCGTCAATATAACTTCACAATTAAAAAAGTCTAAGCAACCGTACAAAACTGCCAGAGATGTAATATGGTGACTATGAAAGTCAGGCTGGTTTACTGTGTATAATTGTATGTATAAAAAACAAAAAACACAAAAACCTTGAGGGCACAACAATGAAAATATATCTTGATCTCTACGTCTTAATCACCATGTTGGAGTGGGCTTTCCTAGGCATCTCTTTACTGGAGTAAAGATAAAGAAACTTGTTCATCATGGAGGAGGCCAGTCTGTCCCGTATCTCCAGGTCCTGCACCGAGAACACCTGTCTGGATACTGGCTGTTCAGTCAGTGTACTTGCCTCTGGACCCATCAGGGGGTAGACTTCATGTTGGAAGCGTACCTGAGACCACATGCAAAAGAACTTTACTATGGTAAGATTATTAATACTATAAAAGGCAGTTACTTGTTAAATTTATACATTTATATCAAGACAAAAGCACTGAGCTAGTGAAAGGAATTCTTGTCAAGTCACGTCAGGTTTAAATTTGGTCCAACTGACCTTACTGAGCTGGATCTCCATCAACACATCTGGATTCCTACCCCAACCTCCCCCAGAGCGGGAGCCACTCCGGGCATGTCTTACTGGTGTTTGAGAGGGGGAGCTGTGAGGAGTACACCTAAACATACACAGACACACCACAGCATCCTTTCATAGCTACACTTGCATTGAAGTTAGCATTTAAATTTTGTATTACAACTACACACAAATAACGTGTTCTACTCAGACATCATGGGAGAACACCACTACATTCATGAGGTCATGACGGAAGTAACGGTGCAAGACCCACACCCTTACCCTCGACTGCGGGCCGGAGAGGATGAGAGCGGTCCGCTACCAAAGTCCTTTCCTCCGTAGAGGTGCCAGATCATGGAGATCTCCTTAACCAGATACCTAACTTCAGGCACAGGGAAATTCAGTGGGCCCCGGCTAGAAGAGCTGCCCTCTAGAGGTTCACTAAAATGGTTGTCCAACACCAATATGGGCTGGGTGGTCAGCTTCTTTACCATTGGGTCTTCATCCTTTCCCTGATATACAACACAAGCCACATACACTCAGACAGACGGTAAATAAATAAAATATACTGCATATGCCTTGAGTGGTGCAACAGAAAACAATTTGCCCTATCGCCAACTGTCGTCAAGAGTCCAATAGAGCAAAATTGATCCTCTTTTCTGGGTGCTGAGTGATGGCACTCTCTTCCCCATCACCCTCCCCCTGTTTGGTATCTGCAACACGATATGGGAGTGCTAGCTATTGGGTATGATTTAGTTAATAACCAAATTGAGAGAATAATTCAAATGGTATTGGCTGTGGTTCTATATATTTTTTTTTACTATATTAATCAAAACAAACCTTTATTTTCTGTTAAATGTGTTAGATGGGGGCCCTTCAATTCCACACATACTACAAAGTATAGTACAGACAAAGTAGACTGTCTTACCGTTGCTCTAAAACCTGGAGTGTCCAGGATGCAGAAGTCATCAGAGTCATGGTGTGTGCTGGGGACAGGGGGGGAGATGAGGGGTGAATGCAATATGGGGTAGGCTTGGCAAGGATCCTGGCCCACAGTGCCACTCTCATCAGGGAAGAGGAAGAGATCAGAAAGTGGTGGGTCTTGGTCACTTGTTTGATCCACATGTACACCTACAGAGAAGACAACCCAGTGGTGCAACATACATGTATTGGACATTTTGACTGAAAATGAGGGAGTGCAGATTATCATTATATATAAATAAATAATATAAATAGCTCAATAAATAGCTCATTCTATTTGAGAATGTGTCCAATGTAACGTATGCACATAGGACATGATGAAACTCCACGGATTCTAGATGAAGTTACATAGTTAGGTAAATCATAGGGAGCTCCTGACCATTGGACTGCAAGGTGTGAAACTGCAGGGAGTCGGTTTCCTCCATGGCATCACTCATCAGATCCTGCAGCATCTGCTGCTCAGCATCAGGAAGCAGGGGGCCATGAGACTGGGGCTTGCTCAATATGTCCACCTGCAGAGGGGGCAAAGCTTCTGAATCACACAAGTGCTCATTTTACAATGTCACTCTGTTCATAATTGACAGATTGGTCTGTTAAATGTCCTGCAATAATGTTCATCATTAAATAAAGTCAAGCAAAGATTAAAACAGTGAAAATGACCCATGCTTTAATGATGCAAGGCACTTATACAAGGGTTTTGGTAGGCATATTAAGCCCAGTTTGACCTCAAATAGTGCTTAAGATAATACTATGGGACACTTTATGACCTTTGCTCTTTGTTTGGTGCTGCCACCCTTGCTTTCCAGCTTGGACGGAGGCAGCAGGTCCCCATAGCTGGCAATGTACTGGATGAGGTTCATGAGTGCAGCACAAGAGTCTGAGCAGGTCCGAATGTGAATGACGTCACTTGAGCAGCGTAATTCAAACCTCGGTTCTGTCTAAGTCACAGAGAAACAGAGAGTGGTTAGGGAGTATGGAAATACTACTAGTGTAGAATTTAACAGTTCAGACTAGACGTACAGAGCCTATTTTTTTCTACAAAGGTGCTTCAAAAAGTAACAGCAAAGTGAATACATTGTGTGCACAATTATTAGGCAAGTGGGTATTTTGCCCATATCATAATTTATACACATATATTCCAACTCCAAGCTGT
>JAQLOM010000005.1:12415888-12429152 GCA_030068315.1 Chrysichthys thysi
TTTCGAAAAAAACAAATCTGAACTTTTTTCCGGTGGAAAACGGAATCTTTAGCATAGTTCTCCATTGTTTTCACTAGGTGTGTTCAGGAGACTCTCCTGATTACGTAGATACCCGGCACGAGTCTGTAGAATCTTCTGGTCTCTAATTACACGCGCTCAAAGCATGTCAATAATGCTGGATGATAAAAGGTCGCTTCAGGTTTGATGGACGGTAGCTCCGGCATATGACAAGTTATGGGGGTGGGACCAAGATATTCCTGTACCCAATAAGGAGCCCTTTCCAACGGTATATAGCACATCCGGGTTCTGCCTAGCGAATCTTGGGAAATTGAGTGCGCAATCGTTGCGCGCTCGGTGTGCTCTCGGTGCACGCAACGCAAGGTTAAATGTGACACGGCAGGGCAATATTTTTTTTTTTTAATGCCATACGATCGACTCACACTAGCTTCGTGATCGGCCGGTAGTTTGCGATCGAAGTATTGGGCACCCCTGTCCTATCTAAAGTCTTCGGGTGAAAAATTTAACAGACTAAAAGTTGGACTTGGATTTGAACATTCAAATGTTTTTGCCTATGAATACATAAAAAACAACAACAACAACAACAACACAACAGCATTTAAATACTAGAATTCATTCTGACAATCCTATAGCCACGTGTAAATCACCAACAACTCTGTATACAATACAATTAAAAGTGTATAAAGCCCACCTGAGGTGGTCATGTGGGCAGGCCTGGTCAAAAACAGCTCGTGCTTGGAGGAACCCTTTTAGATATAGCTGATCATTAGCCATCATGTGAAAGAATTCAGAGGCCATTGGTGCAAGAGGGCTGAGCGTTGAGTCTGGGGGAGGGAGAGGATCGATGTGCAGCACAGATAGGCAGAGATTGCCCACAGTCAGCCTGAAAACCAGCTCAGGCCTGGACTCATCACAGTGGCCCTTAGACGAATGAGCTACAAACAAGGAAAGAACAAAAACTAATTTAACTTGTGACTATTATAAACCCTTTCTTTACCAAATAAATTCCCAGTGTAAGAATGAGAGTAAGAACCTTATGGCAAGCAGGAGTAGATATTACGTGCCAAAAGAACGTTTTTAAAGCTTGTCCCTCTTCGGAAGAAAAATAACAAAACTATACTACACAAAAGACCTATTATGCAAAAACAGCCCCAGAGCTGCGATCATTTGCTGGCTAGAAGACTTACAGGTCTGTCTGGGCAGGTTATGTGGGCACTGAGGGTCTCTAGAGAATAACAGTGTTTCGTGACTTTGTTTCTCCTTTTGTTTAGGCATATCCAGGTATGCATCCCACACAGCCTGAAAGACATTTCATAATATTCAACAACAGTTTCTATTTCACTGACACTCTGTTATTTCACTTAGGAGTGAGCTCGTTATACTATTTAGAGTGGATGACTCACAGCTGCACTGCCAGTGGGTGACTCCCCCAGAGAGGTGGAGTAGTTACTGTTAAGTGACAGATCCAGGTCTACAGTGGGTGGGTCTCCAAGAGGGGGCAGAGATGATAGGCTGTGTGACATGTCCATGTCAGCCATGGAGAAAAATACATCTTCTGCTTGAATAGTTAAAAAAAAGAAAAGAAAAAAGAAAAAAGAAAAAAAAAGGACCAGGAACAAAGTAAATACCCTACAGACATGGTTCACTAGACAAACATTTAGGCTGGCAAAAGTTAGCCTTGACATACAAAAACAAAAAGACAATTTAAAAACAGAACTCACCTCTGCTTGACACCGTCCTGGTGGTCTGACTCTCAAACAAGTCCTGTTCAGTACCAGGAGTCATTGGCTCCTTTTTTAAGCAGCGGTTAAGCTCCATGTGGAGACGATACTCATCTTCCTGCTGCATGGGACGACTCTTTCTGTCTTTAGCCAACCCAGACCATTTCTGTCCCGCTACCCGTGCGTACACAAAGAGCCGTTCAACCATTCTGAAGGTATCTATATACTCAGTGTAGGAACTTGTGATTTAGTGCGGTTTGTGTGTGCATTTGAAAAATTCACAATCTTTGAAGACATACCTGAGCTAGAAAAGACCCCAAACATATCCAGTAGCAGGTGGACTTGCCGTGGTGAAAGCAGCATGATCAATGAATCAATCTGTCCTTCAATGTCCAGCTGAGAAAAGGCCAAATGTCAATGCATAGCAACCAGGTCCAAATCTCTCCGGCATTTGGGTTTGCTGAACTATTCGGTCACAACACATATACTACATGACCAAAAGTATGTGGACACCTGACCATCACACCCATATGTTCCCATATTAAAAACCACTGATATTAACAAGCACTCGATCTCCTCCTTTGCTGTTACAACAGCCTCCACAATTCTCAGGAACATGTACACCTGATTTTTGAAAGCATCACTGAAATCAGGCACCGATGTCAGGTGAGAATGTCTCATGCACAGTCGGTGTTCCAGTTCATCTCAAAGGTGTTTCATGGTGTTGAGGTCAGGGCTCTGTGCAGGCCACTTGAGTTCTTCCACACCAGCCTTAACAAATAATGTCTTCATGGACCACAATCTGTGCACAGGGGCATGGCCATGCTGGAACAGGTTTGGGCCCCTTAGCTCCAGTAAAGGGAAACCTTATATCTACAGCACACAGACATTCAAAACAACTGTGTACTTACAACCTTGTGGCAACAGCTTGATGAAAACCCACATATGAATTTGATGATTGGGTTTCCACATACTTTTGGCCAGAGAGTCTACATATTCAATATTCAACACTACATTCCAAAGATGCTACCACATTTCAGAAAATGGATCATGCTAAAGAAAGTCTGCGTTTTAAGGAATTCCATGCAGGTGCAGACCAGGATACTTATCAAACCAGTGCTGTGTTCCAATATCAATACTTTCATGAGTACACTTACACATAGTACAGTGTCCGCACTTACTAAGTGCGCAGATTTCAGTAGGTAAGTGTTGTTCCAAATCACCTACTCCATGGTGCACTTACCGGAAATTACGATCACGACTGCCGACGCGGCTCGTCATCCCGCCAAAAATCATCCCCAACTTTGAACGGCGAACAGATTTTAACCCTTCACAGATTTCTAACTTGCAAAATGACTCCGCTAATGCAGGCTGTATGGAAAATCCATTCCGGTAGCCATTTTTCTTTTATTTTTCGAGCCGAGTTGGGTCCGCTTCTTCCACTACGTAGCTAAGATGGCAGCCATCGAGTGCAAAAAGTGCACATTGTTCCACACTCTAAGATTTGACCGTTATGAGAGCACCATCTGGGTCCTTTCAGTCCACTTATTTTCGCTGCAATCATAATGGGAACGCCCTACGTACTCAAACTAAGCATAGTAAGTACAGAAAGTATGGATATTGGAACACAGCACAAGACATGATGTTAACGAGCAAATAAAATAAACTTTGATATTACTGCAGGGCTCCAGACCTTGGCTCCAGGCATAGCCTCATTCTGTTTCAGGACCAGGGACAGCTCCAGTTTGCCACTAAGACAGCCCACCTGCACAGGTTCAAAAGGTGCGCTGGCACAAACAGGCTCTGTGAACTGTGGGTGAGGCTCACAGATAATTTTTGGATTCCAGCTTGGAGATAACTTAGGCTCAGTTTCCTGCAAATTCAACAGGAGAATTCAAAAGAGACCGATGTGTGAAGACATGGATGAACCCCAAAAGCTATGAAAATGTGAAGACATTCAACAGTTTGTACCACATAAATAACAAGAATACTTTATTATACTGATATCCAGTTATCTACATCAGCAATAATACATGTTTATGTACATACTGTAATTAGTGTCCGAATAAACTCACCGACTGAGTGGGGGATGATTTGACACTGGCACGGGAGGTCTCGGAAAACTCATCCCAGAAAACGTTTGCACCCTCCAAGGTCAGGTTTTTGTGTGCAAATGTAGTGGGTTGGTGAATGTTTACACTTGAGCCCTCTTCAGCAGCTTCATCACAGTAAACCATCCTAAGAAGTCCAAGGCACAAAAAGTTTAACAACGTACATTAATGCAATTATTCAGCGGGATAAGTCAAAACAGCATGCTGACATTTAAACAGTTACATGATAAGATAAAATATTTGAAGATATTCTGAGACGGACAGTGTAGCTCTAACAAACTAAAATGACCTTATTTACTTTCAGTAATAAAGCAGAATCAGGATAATTGATTGGATAATTATCTGATTAGTCATTTCCTTTGTCAATATGCACAAATATCTATCAGTGATCTATCTATAATATACAGGGTGCTTTGCTTTCTCCATCATCCTGAATATGGACTGTTTGTTGTTGAATCCTTTGACTCTGGTAATGTGCCCCAAAACCAGACTGTCTCATCACTTGCTATACCACAGCATGTTCAAAGGTTTAAATCGGGTTGCTCAAAAGGTGTGGATTATTTTTGTTTATACAACAGACAGGTCCGGTTGCCTAATATGATTGGTCGAGTGGAATTTCAAGAGTGCTGATATTTCACATAACGCTGGGATGTTTCACAGTGTGGATCACTCCAATCATCCGTATCCTGCATGTTTAATCCCACTTTCTAGTTGGAAACGGTTACTACAGTCGTGTTAGCGACATCATCAATGGACATGGCAAATTATACTTTTCAGGAATATAATTTTTGATTTAAAATATAACAGCTCGTTACTTGAAGATTAAGAAAGGGACACCAATTTTATTGGAAGCACCTTTAACAGTAATGTGCAAATCAGTGTGAGCTAGCTAGCTAGTTGTCACGCTGTCGAGTGAGTGTTGGGTCTTCAGGATGTATTTTTGCTCCGCTAGTGGAAATAAACACAACATCTTACTGTGTTGTGCCCAAAAGGTCACCAATTCTACATTAATTTCTTGTTTAAGACTGTTGTATAAAAGCAATGCAACCCTTGGGGTTGTGCTGTTGTACTGAATACCAGCACTCAGCCAATACTCGGCCCCCAGCCTCGTGCTACATCCGAATCAGAACGCTGCTGATATTCTCTACAACAGCACTTCCTCTCATGTGATATCATTTAAATAACAGCAAAGCTCAGACATTAGTTCCGGCAGTAACATGAACCATACGTTAATATTTAGTGCCCTTGTTCTAAAAGGTTATCGTTTCCATAGTAACAGCTCATACACAAGGATATGAGACTAACAACCAATGGATTTTTTTTTATTAAAATGTGTTGTTTAACAAAGTAAAACATATAATTGGTGATTTGTAACTCTTTTCAGAAGACATTTATTTAGCATTTATGGAAGGAGACGTTTATAAGCACTTTGGAACACTGAAAGTTTCCCAGCTCAGGAAGGTCCTCGAGATAGTGAGGGCATGCGCAAAAATCTTGAGTTCAGCGTTTTCAGAAACACCCTAGCCAACAGCTCAGCGCACGGTCAAAGTCCCTGTAATTACAGTTAAAAAATTCTTGACCTATATCTGCATGATGTTATGCACTGTGCTGCTGTCTCATGATTGGCTGACCAGATAACTGCATGAATGTGCAGGTGCACAGCTGTTCCTAATAAATTTGCCAACGCATGCATTTTATGCTATTACCACATTTTACCTTTTGATTCGGATCTCAAGGGCAATTCCTGTTTTTGAATTTTCTGGAACATGTTCAATCTTGAGGACTGTATCCAAAAATGTGACCTTGACTCTCCTCAAAACTGAAGAACAGAAAATGGAGATTTAAATCACTCAACAACAGCCAACTAAAAAAGTACCACCATCTTGTTAATTATTTACACAAACTTTCCCTGAAACAAGCTGGTCTATAACTACAGTAGGCCTAGACAAACTTTCTATATTTAAAAAAAAACAAAACACAAAAACACACCACATAAAGGCAATGAATCCAACAAATTTTAGCACCGTTCGATACATGTGCTAGAAGGAGTGGAAATTGATTATGACAAAATAAAGTCGATGGCATACGACAGTTTTACTGAGAATACGTGTGCTGGCACTCAGGGACACATTTGGAGCAGAATACAACACCTGTCTCTATAGTCTCCGCAAATGTCTCTAGACCCTCCAGTGGTTGGAAACTCTCTCCCAGGTCATCGGTTAGTCTCTGACTCAGACACTCCTTCGCCAGCTGCATGCTGCTGGTCATGAAGCTAGACCAGCACATAGGCTCCATACCAGTTGCTAAACACAGACAGATAAAATAATCATGTGAAACAAACATACACCAAAGCTTATCGAAGCGTTCAATACTTACTTTTTCAATGATGTACCAATCGTGACACTTACCCATGCGAGGCCTTGGCCTGAAAACCATTTCCAAGCCTTTGACTTCCAGAGCACAGTTGTCCTGAAGTAACGAAGCCCATGGTACAGTGAGGGAAATGGCCTGGATGAAGCCCTCGGTCACTTCAAACGGAGCATCCACCGACTCCAGGATTTCATTCAGTGACTGCAGGAATGTTACGCAAGGTCACGAGTCATATTAGTTTATTTTGTGCGTGTGTATGTGTCATAATCATAATAATGCTGCACATAGCTTGCATGAATAATGGCACCAGGTGGTGACATTTCCGCCCGTCACACAAACACTTACCCATTTGTCCAGTGGCACTTGTGCAAGCGAACCTTTGCCTTGGTAGAGGTCCACACTAAGCTGGTCCAAACTCAGCTTTTCTTGGAGGAAATTGCCCAAGTACCGATGGAGGAGGTACCTACAGGCCCGCTTTTTAATGGACTCTGAAAAAGGCCACGGCATTGTGTGTGCTTTCTAAACTCAGCCTGTGAAATACGATAGAAGAGCTTAAGCTAGTAGGGTACTTCCATGGAGAAGATGCACAGATATCCTGCTCGATTTCGAGAATGCTGTTTGAGCAATCATTCTGTAGACTGTCATGTCCAGTAGAGTCAGTGGTTTAATGCTGTCCTCCCATGTGAAGCCAAGTAGCATGACAATCCCAACTTAGGAGGTGAAAAACATGTAAAGAAACAGCACCTAGATGATGACGACAACAAAGAGATGTGTTATTCTAAAGTCATTCTGAAATTTAAAACAAAATTCTGACTTTAAACTCTGAATTTTTGTTTTCTCAGAAACGATCTGATTTTAAACTCAACCCAATTTGCTTGATGTTTTGTTTAGGGGCAAACATGATATGCCTTAGAAACGTCATTAAAAATGTGGTATGGTGTCATAGAGTTGTCCTTTCCACAGGAATTTATTAGTTTGTCCTAGTATGCATTATTGCTCTTAATTAACCAACCAGCTCATCTGTTGTCATCACATCATGTTAGCTCACGCATATTACCTGGGTTGGCCAGTTTTCTCAGTATCCAAAGCAGGGGCCTGGACAGCAAACTGGGCCTTCCACTTGTCTGGTTGGCTACCTAATGAACTTCTGAATCATGCACACCTCACTGAGGATTGTTACCTAGAATTTGTATTAGTGCAGATCCAACAGGAGGTCAACTCTAATCAGCAAACATTCTTTGTGCTACTATACGAGGGAGACTCAAAAAGTAAAGACAATTTTAAAATTACGCCATAACTTGGAGCACAAAAGACAAAGAAGAAAGAAGAATCTTCTCCAGCAAAGAAAAAATTCAAAAGTCTGCCCTACCCCATGAAAATCATGTTAACGTTCTTATGGGACATGAAGGTTCCTATTCTTGTGCATTTCCAAGCACATGAGCAAACAGTGAAAATCACTGTTCATTGCTGCGAAATGAACTTAAATGTGCAATTCGCAGCAAAAGAAGAGGAATGCTGGCCAAAACAGTCTCTCTGCACCATGACAATGCACATCCTCATACAGCAGCAGCGACAGTAGAGACAGTCACAGACTGGATCTGGTGTCGAGCGATTATCACATATTTGGTCCACTGAAGGAGGTGCTGTGCGGTCACAGATTCACCTCTGATGATGAAGTCAAGGAAGGGGTGATCATCTGACTTCAGGAGCAGCTGAAACCCTTCTTCTCTGCAGGAATACAAAAACTAGTTGAACGATCCAACAAATGCGTCATCTTGCATGGGGACTGTGTAGGAAAGCGATATGTTCAATTTCTCAGTTACTTCGATTAAAGTTTTGCCTTGACTTTTTGATTCTCACTAGTATCACGTCAGATCTGTCAACAGTCGTTAAATTTTGTCTTTGACATGAAAACACGCGTAAGAACTGTGTGTGGGAAAACTATAGTGAACTATGGAGAGAAATACAATGTCCTGTTGTGGGTAGACAAACAAAGTTAACATTTCATGACATTACCAATCTAAGGTAGGTAGGTGTGTGTTTGTGTGTGTGTTTGTGTGTGTGGGGGGGGGGGTGAAGTACAGCATTACCTCACTGTGCTGCATTTCTGAGACTGCAAAATAGACAGCAGTCCAGTTCAGTCCTTTCCCTCCAAATGTCAGAATTTTAACCTAAACAACAACCCCACACACACACACACACACACACACACACACACACGTAAATCAATGCAAACAACAACAGCACGTTAAGTGTGAAAGAGCTGTTCAATACAGTCAGCAATAGCCCGAATATGACATGTCTGCTGTTTAAAGCCCAGCCTGAACACCAGCATTAGGACTCAGCTAGCAGCTCTTTCTGACCCAAACCCAAACCAAACACCAAGAGTCACCGGGGTCTGCGCACTACCATGACAGGTAGCTGTCCTGCTAACCAGCTAAGCTAAGCTAAGACAAGCCTTTCATGAATCATGAAACATTCAGCATTTGATTCATAAATCACCTGTAATTCTCTCCAGATCAGTGTCAGCCTGTTTTCCTCCCCACATTGCATCAACTACTCTACACAGCTGGCCCACTTGCCAACTTTAGCTGCTTGGCTAGCAGGTTCAGTGAGCTAACGTTACACAAATAACCCTCGGGCTCCGACGAGCTCAGGCTGTTGTTGTGCTCAGTGTGAACATAAACACTCTGCGTTACACTCACCCCTGAACACGGAGCTCAGCCAACCGAGATAAAAAAAGAGAGGCCTGAAGCCAGACACCCGACCTGCATCACTCACCTTGTGTGTGAACGAAGCTAGTGGTGTTTACAAACACTTTCATGACTGTGCACTCTCCAGCGTAATTCTCCTGCCGCACAGTACACTCACTACACATCACGGAGGACGCTCGGGTGTGTTCACGCGGAACCAATCTGCGCAGGCGCGGTCAAATACGACCGGGAATTCAGGAGAAAAGGGCGGAGCTGCAGAGGTCACGTGGTGGCTGTAGTTTACCGGTAGTCCTCTAGTTGCGATGGAGATGTATTCCATAACCCTATTGTAAGGGGGAAATATCGTATCTCGAACCACTGCTTAGCTAACACTGTCGCCTCACAGTAAGAAAGTCCTGGGTTCAATCCCCGGGATCGACCTGGGCGCCTTTCCATGTGGAGTTTGCATGTTCTCCCCATGTCCGTGTGGGTTTCCTCCGGGTACTTCGGTTTCCTCCTACAGTCCAAAGACATGAACAGAGAGGATTAGGCTGATTGATTAGTCTAAATTGGGTGTAGGTGTGAATGTGAGTGTGAATGGTTGTCTGTCTCTGTGTGTTGGCCCTGCGGTGGACTGGCGACCTGCCCAGAGTGTACCCCGCCTCTCGCCCAAAGTCAGCTGGGATTGGCTCCCGCTTGCCCCCCGTGACCCTGAACAGGATTAAGCAGCAGAAGATGTGAGTGAACCACTACGTAGCCTAGCCTAGCCTTCCCAGGAGTCTCTAAGAATAGTAATCAGTACAGTATTTTGTAGCCTACCTGTACTGCGCAGTAGCCCGTTCAAGGCTGCTATCTGTTCTGGTTCCTCGTTGGTGGAATGATCTTCCCATTGAGGTGAGAACTGCTGACTCCCTGACTACCTTCAAACGCAAACTGAAGACCCTCCTCTTCAGGCTGCACCTCTCCCCTGCTTCCCTGTCCACTGCGTAATCCCAGTGTAACCCAGGCCTCGTTCTGTCTAGCCTGGACATGATGTATTCAGGTTAGCTACTGGGGTTTTGTTCTCCTTTTAGTTAGATCTGTGGGGGTATGTATTCATATCTGTGCTCATTTATGGATAGCTCTGTTTTCACTGCTGTTAGCTGATTGGTACTTCTACAGAATACTACACTAGGGGTTATTCTGGCACTTATTCACTTGGCACGTGAACTTTCTTTGCCTATAAATTCTAAAATTCTTGTACCTGACTTTTGCACTTGTTGTACGTCACTCTGGATAAGAGCGTCTGCTAAATGCCTGTAATGTAATGTAATGTACGAAAGAGCAATTTACAGCACCGCACTTTATTCAACCCATAGTGTATATAACAATACTGTACAGGACATTACACACAGGACTGTAGTAAATTTAATGGAAAGTTTGTTCTGTATCCTATCTGCTATAAAAAAAAAATGTAAAGTTACGTAACCGTAAAATGAAATCACACGTATTGAACTTAGTTTCATACTGTACTCACCAAGATCCTGTCCCAACGTCTGGATACATGAACAATGTCAAGTTGTCGAAGGCTACATGAACATAATTTTTGGAAGGCAAGACTGAGGCATCTCACAAGGCGGGAGTTGCATACATCCCAGCAGCCTGGTGTTGTATCGTACCTCTTAAGTTGTTACGTTTGCCTGCCATGCGTGAAACTTAAAAAATATTTTTACAATATTTTTACAACTTGCAATATCGCTATCGTCATCGTAAGATCGAAAAATCGTATGTCGAACTATCGCATCTCGAGGACCATCTGTACTATACTGCAGCACAGTTGAATTATCAAAATGAGGTTAATTAGAGGGCAGGCATTATGTAAGGAAGAACACCTGACATACCGTACTGTTATATAAAAATAATGCACACATGGCCTCTGAGGGTTACAAAGTTTAACTTCTGGAACATTATTAGTATTAATGACATTTCACACATCTTAATGATTTGTAGTTTTTTTCCCCCTGATTTTTCTCATTTATTCATGGATAATTCCCATCTCCATCAGGCAACCGGCAGTGTATTGATCTTTAGAAATATCATGTAGTTATCCCCCTCACACAGCAAAGGAAAAAATCTGAACACATGCCAAAACCATTTATACTCACATCATCAATATACTGCATGTATATAAACTATCAGTTGATAAAATGCTCATAATTACCAGGGATCATGGTAATGACGAATTTTACAATTTAAAATATTGTAAACATTACATTTTTATTAGTCCTTTAATATTGAAATTTGTACTTTTCAACAACTGTCTATGCTAAGTGCAAAATATATCCCATCGTTGTATTCTGGAGGCCAGAGATGCACAAGAAAGTCAGCAGATCGTTCAGTGTGTCCATGGAGAGCTTTATGGAACTGCAGTTCTTGTTGCAACCTATAACCACAGACAAAACACCCAGGATGAGGCAGTGCGGAGACCTTTTTGACCTGCTACTCATACAACACCAGAGAGTGGTGAAACCCTCAGAGGGAAAAGCTATCTGCCCCCTTCTGCATTCCAGAGCTCACAGCAGGCCATGACTGACTAGCGTTCCTGTGACAGACGGGGAGAAAGAGGACGCCGTCCCTACCTCCCTCAGCACACAGGCCAGTTTTACTCTCTTGGACATCACCAGGAGTCGATCTTGCAGTCTCCGGGCCTGAGAGCATGGATAAATTTAATGTCTGCGGAACGGCAGGGAAACCGTGAGCTTACCCAAGTACGTATAACCAAGACTGAGAGAGCTAACGACTGAGTCTCCTTCCACAACTCTGAAACAAAGGTCTCCTAACAAAAAAACAAAACAATATATCAGCACATCAATGATTAAAAGAACTACTTTATTAAACAAACTGTTTTTAAAAATCTGCTTATTATTAGTTTTAGCCTATGTGGAGCTGTACAAGTCCCTGTATAAGCTGTTACAAATACAAACAATATCAAAACATCAGAATCAGCGCTTTAATATCCACCTATAACATTTAATAATACCTTACAAGAACTACTATCTGATCCGTCCTTCTTTTTTTTTTTTAAAGAACCACTTCACACACGTTATGAGAAATTGTGCGCAATCATTGTTGCCAGTGAACACACCCCCAGTAGCCGGCATGAGCCGGAAGTGCACCGGTGAACTGTCCCCGGAGGAGGTCTGTAGCTAACAACATTATTAACGTTTAAACTAATTATTAATTGCGTAACCTCGTTCACGCAAGGCTTTATTTCACCTACAATGTGTGTTATTTAGCCTAGTCTCACACGTTTTGCCATTTTACCGCACTGTTAGCTTGATTAAGCTCTGGCTAGCAGTGTTGCTGTGTGTTAGCCGGCGTTAGGACGCCTTTCTGTACGTGTCCAGGCGGGCTGTGTGATGGCTCTCCCAGCTGTAGCGTCGTGAACCTGCTTGGCCTGTTTATCATGTAACTACACGGCCTTACCATCACTGCGGTCGTGTTTATATACAGCCAGGGTGTCTACGTGCTACCTGGAGTTAGCCAGCTAGCATAGTGGGCTTGGTGTGTTGGTGGACTGGACAGGCGCTAACGTGCTCATTGCTGTGTTTCCAGGGCATGGAGGTGGACTGCCAGCCGGAGGAGCTGCCCGTGTCCTCCTATGACGAGCGCTGTGTCGAGCATGGCGTTAAAGACATGAGGCTGGAGGCTGAAGCTATAGTCGGGGACGTCCTCTTCGCGGTCAGCAACATGTTCGTGTCGACAACTCTGAGCAGCGGGTTGGACTTGGCGTTTATCAACGTGGAGACGAGAGAAGGGACGCGCTTCTGCTTGGAGCTGAGTGAAGCCGGGCTCAGGGTGAGTGCAGAGCCGCCGTCTGCTTTACTGAACCCGCCTTGCTGTTTCAGGAGACTTTATTCAAAACGTTGTGGAACCTTGGATTGCGAGTAATTTTGTCCGCGAGTGTTTTGCAAGACGAGCAAGACATTGTAATACATTTTGACTTGATGAACGAGCGATGTCTTGCAATACGAGTAGTATTCATACGCTGTCTGCCGAGCCTCACGTGATCACAAATTCTCTCTCTCTCTCTCTCTCACTCACGGCGGGATTGTGGCTCACTCGTATAATCAACATCCACGCTAGTATGGAAGAAGACGGAGGAATGAGATCAGGGAGATGTGGAAAATGTGGAAGAGAGTGCAAAGCTTCGTAGAAAAGCACCACCTGAATAAGGCTGTAGCAGTACGAGCAATGAATCTGTTTAATGACAATGCAATGTTGCATTTCTGCAGAATCCTCAAAAGGAGGCAAAAGCAGCGATCATTGGATAGTTTCCTTGTTAAAGTCGCACAAAAAGAAAAAGATCCCA
>JAQLOM010000005.1:12460083-12472685 GCA_030068315.1 Chrysichthys thysi
GGGCCAAGACTCATTTGAAATGGACTGTTTCAAAGTGGGAAAGTGTTCTATGGTCAGACAAGTCCAAATTTGACATTGTTGTTGGTAATCACGGAAGTCATGTCCTCCGGGCTAAAGAGCATGGAGACCTTCCAGCGTGTTATGAGCGTTCAGTTCAGAAGCCAGCATCTCTGATGGTATGGGGTGCAAAAGTGCATACAGTATGGGCAGCTTGCATGTTCTGGAAGAAACTATGAATGCTGAAAGGTATATAAAGATTATAGAGTTGCATATGTTCCCCTCCTGATGATGTCTATTTCAGGGAAGGCCTTGTGTATTTCAGCAGGATAATGCAAAACCACATACTGCAGCCATTACAACAGTTCGGGTGCTGAATTGTTCTGCCTGCAATCCAGATCTTTCACCTATAGAGAACATTTGGCGCATCATTAAACGAAACATTTGTCAAAGATGACCATGAACTGTTCAGCAGTTGGAAACCTATATCAGGCAAGAATGGGACCAAATTCCAACACCAAAACTCCAGAAACTCATAACCTCGATGCCCAGAAATCTTCAAACTGTTTTGAAAAGAAGAGGAGATGCTACACCAGTGGTTCTAAAAGCCCTCAATAATGGGTTACGAGGGCATGGCTAAATAAAAATCTTAGTTATGAGAAAAACGTCCCCTGCTCGCAATATTTTAACGGCACGCGACCCCCCAGTCATAACATTTTAAGGGCGCGCGACACCCCCCCGCTCGCAACATTTTAACGGCTAGCGACCCCCCAGGGGATCGGGTCACGACATATCCACCGGACCTGAATTTGGGTCGTGCCCAAAAAAGTTTAAGAACCACTGTGCTACACCATGGTAAACATGCCTCTGTCCCAACTATTTTGAGACCTGCAGCAAGCATCAAATTTGAAATGAGCTCATTTTGTGCATAAAATTGTAAAATTTCTCAGTTTGAACATTTGTTATGTTATCTATGTTCTGTTGTGAATAAAATATTGGCTCACGTGATTTGAAAGTCTTTTAGTTTTCATTTTATTCAAATTTAAAGAACGTCCCAACTTTTCTGGAATTCAGGTTGTCTGACTGGGCTACAGAGCTGTGATTAATTTACTGATTAAAACTCTTTAATAAACAAGGGTTAGACTGCAGTAGTCATCTTAATTAAAGAAATCCATACCCACATGTATGCCATATCTTCTTTTCTCCAGAAAATTACACTGAAACACTTTGGGTAGCCCAAATTAGCACTGTTCAGAAAGTACTCCTCTAAGGATCTAGCCACAGAAACACCTGCCTGTCCCAGCATAGCCTTTCCTGTTTAAAATCTAAATGCCAGTATCAAAATATTGCAGAATGTTAATGAAATACTAATTACTATGTTGTGATATGAACAAATATACCATGTACTTGACATGGTCCTCATTCATTCTAGGCATACATTAACTGTTGTCTGTGTGAATGGGATATATTTGTTCTATCTGGAGTTTAATTTACTTAGATAGTGCTTTATTAGGAACAATATATTAATACTGCTCTCAAAATATCCTCAATTTTTCATCCCATGGATTCTACAAGATGTTAGAAACTTTCCTTTGAGATTCTTGTGCATATTAACATGATTGAATCATGCAATTGCTGCAGAGGTTTCAGGTGCACTTTCATACTTCCTGCCCTACCACATCCCAAAGGCATTCTATTGGATTCAGATCCGGTGACTGGGAAGGTCACTGAAGAACACTGAACTCATTGTCATGTTCATGAATCCAATTTGAGACGACTTTTGCTTTGTGACATGGTGCATTATGATGCTGGAGGTATCCACTAGAAAATGGGTAAACTGTGGCCATGAAGGGATGCACATGGTCACCAAAAATATTCAAACAGGCTGTGGCATTCAAGCAATGACTGATTGGTATTAATGGGTCAAAAGTGTACCAAAAACCATTCCCCACACCATTACACCATCTCTACCAACTGTACAGTTTTGGTGAGCCTGTGCCTACTGCATACTCAGCTTTCCGATTTTGGCTTACAGTGGAACACAACCTGGTTTTCTGCTATTCTAACCCTTCTGCCTCAAGGTTCAAGGTCATGTGCATCCTGAGATGCTTAGAAAAGAAGAACCAAAAAGACTAACAGCAAAAAGAAGAAGCAGAAGCTCACCACAATTGTACACAGTGATTTTCTGAGTTTCTAGCAGCTTGAACCAGTTTGTCCATTTTGTGTTGATCTCTTTCATCGACAAGACATTTCCACTACCACTCAGTAGATTTTCTTTTTTGCACCATTCTGAGTAAACTCTAGAGACTGTCGTGCGTGAAAATCCCAGGAGATCAGCAGTTACAGAAATATTCAAACCATCTGGCACCAACAATCATGCCACGATCAAAATCACCGAGATCACATTTTTCCACATTCTGATGGTTGATGTGAATACTGCCTGAAGGTACTGGCCTGTATATGCATGATTTTATGCACTGCACTGCTGCCATACAGTTGTCTGGTTAGATAATTGCATGAATGAATATGTGTACAGTTGGTTCTAATAAAGTGTTCATTGAGTGTGACGTGAAGAATAAAATCTCCTTAAGGCCCTGTGGTGTTTGTCATAGAGTAAATAATGTAAAAAAAAGAGTGAAAGTAAAGTGAAGTATGTATGCGAGTTGTATGACATGTAGGAAAATGAAGTGAAAAAAAAAAAAAACACTTCCACTTGCCTGCCTACTGTGCCATCATTCCCTATATACATGGAGTTTAATTTAATTTAAAAATAAGTGAGCCCTGTTTAGTTCCCTGTTTAGTTCCCTGACACATTTAACACCTGAAAGTGCCTGCAATTTATCATCCTGATTTAGTTCCATCTTACTATTTATGTGTACTACTTTCTGTAGTGCTGAAATGAATCTTGTCACAAAACTGAATGTATTTAGATGTACTAAAACTTGTACAAATTTCTCTATTTAATTACAGATAAGCTACACAAAAGCAAGATATTGAGGTTACATAGTAAAAAAATGTGGTCTTAACATGTCAACAATGATAAACTTGAATGAATGAATGGATGGATGAATGAATGAATAAATCAATGAATGAAAGCATCATTAGCACTTATTACAAGATGTGCTAGTTAGGAGAACTGAGAGGGTCATGGCTATGCATAGCTCTATACCTGGACTAAGAGAGTGATGGGCCCGGTTTTGTCCACCTCCAGAATCTCTCCATTCTTTGTTCCTACAAGTATGTGCCCATGTCCCAGAGATATGGCACGAATGGAGGGGTTGTCTTCCAATAATAATCCTACACAGAGAGGATTCATCATGAGATGCAACATTGAGGGATTTTCCTAGGCTATGGAGGTCATAGCTAAGAGGTGCAACGAATCTCAAAGACTCACCTTTGGACCCTGGGGCAAGCACTGATCTCTTGATAGCATATGTCTTCAGGCACCTCTCAAATGTGTCATCCCACAGAGCAACTATGCCATCTTTCCCACCAGTCACAAAGCCCTACGTGTAGGCGCAATGAAAACCATTATGTGTTGCTACAACACTAATAAAACATGACAGCTCCTGTATGTTGTTTTCACTAAAGCTTTATTACATTACCACTTCAACTGTGATTATCAACCTTCAAGCTGCCATTTCTCTCACACACTCTTTAGAGTACCTTTTCTAGCGCATGCATGCTGAAGACTGGTCCGTCGTGAGCTTTAACTGTCTTCACTAGGAACATGTCTCTCCAGATGCAGATGTCTCCAGTGCATGTTCCAGAGAACACCATCTCCTCTGTCCAGCCATATACTGCACACATCATGGTCTCAGTCTTCCCTATGCTGCCCTTCTTCCCAATCAGACCTCCACCTATGATAGTACAAAAACATGCTCAAATCTTCTTGGTAGATATAGTAATATAAAACATATTACATATGGTAATATTGTCATTATAGTGCAAAACAGATGTTTATTCTTACCGGCTTTATGCCAAAACTTCATGTGTTTCACCCCAGCAGTAATCAGCTTATCAGGCATATATGGATTGATTTTAACAACAAATATCTTGTCCTTGCTCCCCCTGTAAAATGAAATGGAGAAATGTCACAGAACGACACATCATAGAATCCCTAGCACAAATTTTCACAAAATTATACGCGTCTTGACATGTAATTGTCAGTTTAAAAAAAGAAAAGTCACAGAACAAAAGCTGCTCCCTGTCATAACAGAGAACTGTAAAAGTTCATGGGAGCCATAGCCTGGCCGTAATTGAGCTGTCTGCTGTGCCATTTTCACTGTCTGAGTCCCAGCCACTAAGACAGCCATGTGGAGCTGAGAGAATAGAGACTGCTGTCTCACTCCCCACATTAGGCCCTGTCGTAGAGCAGGCAGAGCGCTGAGCAGTGGCTACACTGTCAGAGCCTATTTACATCCACCCGCCTCTCAACCCTCACCAGAGCCCTGTGGTGCAGCCAAGTCATGAGCTCCTATACTATTGAGACATAAAAAATTGGAGTTGGTGAGGAGGAGTACAATTGTTTTAAAACACTTCTGTACCTTGTATATGTAATTACATTAACACATCATATTCATATTATACACAATTCCCAGCAAAACATTAACTATTATTAGATGCATCACATAAAAACAGTTATTAGTGCAGCCTTGGCACAGATGCTATTTTCAGGAGCACTGATAAAAGACAGCAGCCTCTGATGGGTTAAATATACTTTTGACTGACCTATAATTACTAAGCTGCGACTGTTGAGTGTGTTATGACAGGAGGATTAGAAGGGTTATTTCCTGGTTTAATGGCTCATGAATAAGCACTGAGTCTCAGCTCTCCACATTCATCATGCAAAACAGAGCTGCAAGTTAACCACCATGTCTCACTGAGACAAAATGGGCTGTAAGGAAGGATGGGTTTTACAGGAATGGAGCAAAAAACAACTTACTGGGAATGTATCATAAAGATCATGGAAACTGGAACCGGATGTTCATGGAAAATAATGTGGGTTGTCTATTCTACGTTCTATACAAATCCCCTTTTTATGCAATAAAGGTAAGTAAATCTGGGCATACACTACATGACAAAACCAAATTGGATTTCAAAAAACAAATAAATAAGTAAATAAATTTGAGTCAGTTATTTTAAACAGATTTTCATCATTAGGAACCAAAAACTAGATTACGAAAATCACACACAGTGCATTAACAACCCTCAAAATCCCAAATTTCATGCACTCAACCCATTACCACACAAACAAAGAGTTGAACATACTACAACATGCAGGACAGTTGTTCTTCTGCATGCACACAAGAAGCATTCTTATTAATTGAGTAATTCATGATTGTTATTCTCATAGCTCTGATATCATAATAAGAAAAGGTGGCTAACCGGAAAGCCGAGAGCTTTTCTCCTTTCCTCCAGTCCCAAAGCACAATTGTGTGATTGTCATCCAGACCCACTGAGGCCAGTCTCTTTCCATCCGCTAAAGACAGAGAGAAAAACAGAAAGATACATCATCAATGGAGGCACTAACTTTAACACAGCAGTATAGTTCATTATATAACGTATGCCTTGTTATCATGTAATGAATGTAACAAGATGTCCCCACAAATACATTATGACAGTATTAAAGGCGTGAGGGAATCTGCATCGCTCAGTATTTAGTCACACGCATAATTAAAATGTGCAGCGCGTTACGCATGGAGCACGTGACTAAAGAAAATGACGAACACGACGCTTAAATTATTTTTCAGCCCAGACTTTCTCCACCTCCCATGCTCCTCTCTCATGCAGAGAGTCTGCTGCTATTTCCAGCTAGCAGACAGGCAGGCAGGAGACAAAGAGCTCAGTCTAACAGCATTAGAGAATCTCTGTGGCATTTCTGCTATTCATCAGTAAGTCTTAATCGAGGGCTGAAAGCTGTTATTTCTTTAAAACTCATACACGTTTTAGATGGGGAAAAAAAAAAACAGGTTCAAGTACTTACATACTTACATTAGAATTTTTAAGGTAAATCTAGTACTAAAAAATTATTCAATGAATCACTGCTATATTTAGGGCTTATTATATCTAAATACTATCCATTGTCACGGTACCTGAGAAGTCAAGTGCACACACTCCAAATTGGTGGAATCCTTTCAGAACAGACAGAGGCTTCAAAAACTCTGTTTCCCAGATATGTATGGAAGAGTCTCTTCCCACCTGTTCAAAAATGCATGTATAAAATGCATACGGCACTCAAATATTTAAAAAACTGGACATGAACTTGACTCAGAAACTGAACACAAGTGAAAGTAAGAGTCAAGTGAAACGACAGGAGAAACAGGATTTAATTCAAGCATTAAAAAGATCCAGCTACATGAGCATACTTGGCCTGTAGCTACGTAATCTTTGATGGGGTGGATGGCAAGACAGAGGATGTCATCGTCATGGCCCAGGTAGAAGCGTTGTGTGTTCTGCTGTCTGTTATACACCACCCCCACAGCAGCGACATGGTACACAATCTCCCCGGTCTGAGTGTAGAACAGGTTACTCCTGCAGTCATAGCCTCGGTAACTGAAATGCAGCCAGACAGATGACACTGTGAAACGACCGTGAGTCGCAGCACCAAATAAAGCATAGATAAGCAAAACGCTACACAATGATACATTACCCTTACAGTGTCTAATGGTGAACATGGTCCACCATTTATCTGCCACAAGGCATTAATGGTTGGAGGATGAATAGGCACAAGCTTACCCATGTATAAAGTGCAATCTTAGTCCATTGGCTGGAGGTCTCTCTCTTTTTTTCATAGCTGCCACTCGATGCTTTTCTTTGTACTGCTCTTTAAGTTGAGGTAGATCTTCTTTGTAAACCTGGAACAAAACAGAACAGTGGATAAAACCTCTCCATACATAGTAAGGGCAATCACTCAAATACACAATGTTGACTGGAGTACAATGTTTTTGTGCAACTTGCTGTGAACAGCTCTCTTTCTATGCCAAAATAATTTTAATGGCTATGGCATCACAGACCTGTCGTCGGTACGTAAGTTGTGTTTCTTGCTCAATCTCCGAGTCCAACTCAGGCACATCTGATTGGTCAGAATCCGACTCCTCACTGTTTGAATCTGCCAACATCTCTGCAAGTTAGGTGGGGAAACATTAGCTGGAAGACTTATTATTCAGAGTAACCTATACATTTATGTGTACTGAACTGCCCCTCTTTGAAGCATTGCTGACAAGTCGTGCTGGCAGTGAGAAATGCTGATGGCTAAGAAACAGCACTGCCGAGATGAGCTGTGACGGAACCATTAGGAAAAGTAACTAATATGCACTTTACTGGAAGGTAAAATGGGCAATTCTGCAGTCCTCCAGCATTTAGGTTTCTAAGTAATGAAGAGAATTTTAAAGGATTCAAATGCATTAAGCATTGTAAATTTTACAGTCAAATCTGTGACATTCATTCAATAATGAAAAAGAGTACATAAAGATATAAAGTAGATTTTCATTCTACTTAATTATTATACTATACCTTGTGGGGCTATATGGAGAGTATCTTTTGACTTCCTTTCAGGTATAAATTTCCACTGGAACACTGAATGGTCAGCTCCACCAATAGATATCACCCACTGATAATCATGTGACCACCTAACATTGGTTATGTGTGCAGAGTGCCCTAAGTATTTTTTGAACTTTGCACCTAGGACAAAATGCAACAGAAGGCGTACTCAGACACAAACAGACAGGACGTCAAGAATAAACAATGGGCCATGCATAGACAACAACCTTTAAAGGACACAAACCTTTCTTTATGCATGGATATCGCAATAATTTAACTAATCCATAATCGTCGGCTGTCACTAAAATTTGACTTGAGAAGTTGGCATCTACAGAGTTGATGTCACTGACGTCAGAGTATTTGGGCCATATCCCATTCACTTCTGGACCAAGAACACAAGTCCATGAGGACCACTGAACTAGCTTCAGTTCTTCTCGGTTTGTCACCTCCTTCCCAGCTGAAAAAACAAAAACAAAACAAAACAAAACAAAAAAATCCACAGGAGTACTTAATCAACTCGGCTTCTCTTTGTAGCAAATGACCTCATTTAGTATTAGCATACTGTTACAAATCAATGCTGATTAACCTGATTTCAGACTAAACCCAACAACCCAAATAGGCCTAACAGTCGGGAAGCTCTAATAAATCATGTGAGGGGAGGAGAGAATGTGATGATCTTACTGGGCATTCTGTAGAAAATCCTCCTGCCACTGCCATCGTTGGTCTGCACGTATTTGCTGTCAGTGGACCAGTCCATGTGTGTGATGAAGCTTGTGGAGCCTGCACATTCACCCACCTTCTTATAGCGCTGCACCACACCGTAGATATCTACCGAGTTATCGTTGGAGCCCACACCCAGGTAAGACCCATCAGGAGAGTACTTTAGCTCGTGAATGGCTTCCTTGCGGTCTTTGATGTGCACCACCTCTGTCATGTCCCTAAACAAAATTACTATATTTTATTTGACTGAATGGTTTACTGACTTGAAACAATTATATAATATCATGTCTCTTATTAGGCATAAGTTATTAATAAAAGACAGAAGCTATGAATATATTAGACTTTATCCCATTACTTAACATTATAAGACATTCCTCTTCTCGACTCATTATCTATATGACCCACCTGACTCTCAGCACTGTGAAGGAGCCATCTTTCATACCCAGCGCAAGGTGGATGCCATCAGTGCTCACTGCTGCACAGCGGATGGGCTCCTCCATGTTACAGCGTGCTATCAATGCATGGTCTATCAGGCTCCATATCCTACACAACAATGAAGAAGTCAAACCGCCATGTGTAAAAGATGTACTGCACTTTAAATGTGTTTTAAGTATAAACTCAACTTTGTACCGGACAGATCTGTCATCACTGCCAGTCATGGCCAAAGGTTTGGTGGGGTGCACCGCCAGGGCCCAGAGCTCGCCTTCACAATGGCCCTGCATGATGAGGAAAGGCTTGGTGCGATCGTGCACCACCACCTCGAAAATCTCACTGTCCTGAGTGCCCACCAAGATGTGGTCACCTCTCCAGCACACACTGCGCACTGACAGTCCTAAAACCATATAATTGGCAATGAGGTATTCTTTTAAATCATACAGTCAGAGATTTACAGAATTCTGAGAGACAGCGAACACTGACAAATGTTGAAATGACTCGAGGAAATTGGGAGAGCAGACAAGGGTGTATAAGGACTTTGCTTATGAATGTAGACATCTAAAGAGCTGCAGAGACGCTGGTGCTAGGTATAACACGGTTGAGGTCAAAGTGGGGTTGTTTGAATATGATAACCTCGTCAAATTAACCCACCTCTAGAATTTTCAGCTCTAGCTACTGATGAGTCAAAGCAAATTGAGTAAAAGAGCAAAAGAAGAAAGAGAGTCCATTAGCAATTAAAAACTGCATAATGATTATTCTAGTTAGATGACAAATGTTTTAATTATTATATTTAAAGCTTTATGTAATGATCCCAGTACCAAAAGGTACAGCATACACTTGGCAGGCAGAAGGAACTAATAGACTGTTTCTTACCTTTATATCCCTGGTCTGTTTCCCTGAGGTCGATGACAGTGATAGGTTTGAAGCTCAGGTCCCACAGTCGGATGCAGCCGTCCCTACCACCTGTGGCAAAACCCTCTTCACATGCATTCATGCTGAAAATCCCTGACTGCAAAATCACACACACAAAGCTGTGAGTAGAAAGAGACCGAAGACAGAAAAACTAGCGAAGTATCCTCATGCAAAAAAAAAAACAAAAAAAACTTTAAGGTTAAACTTAATTCCACACTAGTTGAAATGTAATCCATTTCAGTATCAGTTTAGTCTTTTATTAATTCATGATAATAAATATATTAGCATAGTGAGTTCACTACCAGACAAAGGTTTGGAAACATAATTAAAGTGCATTTCTTCTTATCCTTTTTTTTTTTACAACTGAAATAGCTTAAGGTACCAGTAAAATGTAATAATCTTCGTTAAAATTTCATTTCTATGAAATTTAAAAACAACACTTTCCTCACCGGGTAATGAAAGTTACAGCCCAGCTTCTTGTAATCAAATTTTTTTTTAAGTTTTTAATAACACTTGGACATATACTGATATTTTGATGACTTCCCATGCTAATTATATGCACACTTTTTGGTTTCAAGTAAAAAAAATTTTTAATGCCCACGCCAAGACATGAACTTGGGACATCAGGCATGAAAGGCAAAGCTCATACCATTCCACCACTGAGAACATTTCTTTATAAGCTTATATATGGCGAAAGTTATATTTAAATTATGTAATACATAACTAAATGTCCATTATCTCCACAACCGGACATGATGGCTCAAATATTTTTCAGATTTTTAAAATTTGAATTTTTCCAAAAGATTTTTTCTTAAAATGCATTGTCACTGGAGTAGAACATGTCTACCAAGTTTCAAGTCGATAGGTTAACGGGAAGTTGGTTAAAAATTGATTACAAAATTTGTACCAGACCAATAGACAGAAACAGTGAGTTAAGCAAAGTGTTGTAAAAAAAAAAAAACTAGCATGAAATGTGATATCACCCTATTTTCATTTTCTCCCTCCTAAATAGTATGGTTCTGTCCTGCACGTTTCGAAGGTAGGAAATTCCCTGAGAAAAGCTTACCCCATGTGCCCCCTGTATGGTCCGTATCAAGTTGATCCCCTTCCAGACGTAGATGTCCCCGTTCAAGGCACCGGAGTACGTGACCTCGTCCCTGGCACATGCCACACAGAGGATGGTCTGCAGCTCGCCTGTCCTCCCAAACACACCACGCTTAGGAGTCAGAGCATTCCCACACAAACTCCAGAACTGAGGAGGAGCGAGAGGAACAAAAGAAGGGCTTAATAGTTTAAATTACGGCAGGCAACATACTATATTATTCCTGACATTCATTATATAGATATATTTGAAATGATATATTATGCAACACTTCATTCCAATCCACTAATTTGATCAAGTGGCGTTCCAAGAGTGCTGTTCTTCAGTACGACGGCACTGAGACATTTCACTGAGTGGACCACTCCACTCTTATGTGCTCGCCACATACAGTTCAACTTCCTACATGGAAACGTTCACTACAGAAGTGTTAACGACATCATGAGCGAACACGACAAATGATATTTTTCAGCAATACAACTTCCGATTATTAAAATATTAAACAATCTTATCACATGAATATGAAAAGAAGCACCTTTTTAACAGGAGTGGATAGATCAATGTGCGAGCTACCTAAGCAGCTAGCTGATGAGGAGCTCTACAACTGTTGTATAAAAGCGTTATGAATCACTGCTGATATTCAGTACAACAGCAATTATATATTATTATAAATACAACAATTATATATTATTATAGACGTATTCTGTGTGTATATTGTGGGAGAAATTATTTGAAAATTCCTAAATACTTGGTCTTATTTTGAAGAAAATTGTTTCTAGGTATCTAGTTATCTGTGTCTATCGCACACTTACACTGTGCTTAAAGAAACAAGCTCCTAAGATGCATGGACATGATCTGGACATAACCATCATCTCACACAGTATTGCTCTATTTCACGAGGTCACACACACCTCTACCTGAAAAATATCGTGATATTCACATGTATGTCTGCATACGTGCACGCATATACGTGTGTGTGTGTGTGTGTGTGTACACGTGTGTGCTCCATGTTTTCCTGTGCACTATGCCAGCCACAAGGTCACGTGTGTGTGTGACCTCAGCTGACAAATAAATAAGTGGTGTGACTGAACTGCAAAAGAACGGGAATATATATTCATCCTCATATATTCATCAGCCGTTTAGCATTTCGTTCCATGAGTCCACAGTGTATACGCTTTCAAATCTTTTCAATACTGTGTGCTCATGGAAACACACACTCACACGTACACACACGCCAATGTTATCAATGTCAAGATGCGTCTGAAGTCCAGGTTAGTCCATGTTGTTATACTAATGCATTCCAGTATAAAGGTCTTAAGAATCAGAAAGCGATAGCAAGTCTCGGCTTTTTTTCCCCCACCACACTGAGCAGTCATGCCTTATTCAGCAGGCATTCAGGATGCTGAGAGGCAAGGCCAAAACATTCAAGGCCAAACACCTCCAAAGCACAAAAGGTGAAGATTAAGAAAAAGTAGAGCAGAAGAATGTGAGAGCTTGGCTCACTGATGGATGTGTCAGAACCTGACTGCATTATGCTAGCACACCAACAAGCAGCACTGAATCACTAAGCTTAGCTTTGCAAGTCTGCTCTTTGGAAAAAGCTTTTAATGTAATCAAAATGAGTCAGTGCTATTTATCTGCCAAACCTCTTCGCAAACACACAAACACCACCACACTACCACCATCACATCTCTTGAACTTCCACACTGTGCAAAGAACATTCATCTTCTTCATGTTCTAGTCTTTGTGTAGTCACTTAGGTTTAAATCAGGAAGTCTCAGGGAGACGTTCTTACAAAAAAGCATACTGGAGTGCAATCCCACTCTGTGTGTGTGTGTGTGTGTGTGTGTGTGTGTGTGTGTGTGTGTGTGTGTGTGTGTGTGTGTGTGTGTGTGTG
>JAQLOM010000005.1:12559979-12570580 GCA_030068315.1 Chrysichthys thysi
GAAGTAACGGGAAGCTCAAGAGAGCCATGATATTATGTTCTTTACAACTGTATGTAAACTTTTGACCACGACTGTACTTACAGTATATTTATGTCGTGAATCACTCATCCATGCACTGCTCTTCACACAGTGCAAGATTAACCAACCTACCTTAGGTTCCTTTCACTCATTGTCATTTTATGTATCAAAAGCAGGGTGTTGGCTTTAACCATGACTCAGGGCTTTTTTTTTTTTTAAATGTAATCTCCCTTACACCTAGTTCCCAACCAGTGGCTGCCTATCCCATAGACCTGAATATCCGCATTGTATGATACGATTTCAGGAATAAACAGAGATCTGATATGTATATTTATAGCTCGGCCTGTCACGTGGTGTTGATTCGCTCTATAATAATAATAATAATGATAACGACACGTTTGGCCCTTTTGGCGTTCCATACAGCGCGCGCTGGTGGAGTCCAGGCTGGGTGTCCATCCAGTCACTACTGCACTAAATAGTCTGTACAAACAGTACACTATCTAAGTCTAAGAACTATATCCGAACTATAAACTATTATTTAACGTTCTCAATAAGTGGCTACATCATTTTTCGCGCATCTGTGAAAGCTTGTGTGTGAACTACGGCCATTTTGAGGTGCCTTTTCGCTCTGTTTGTGTGCCATCCCCTGTAGTACGGGAGAAGCGAGTGCGCGTTTGGATACATCCACAACCTCGGACTGTGCGTGCGCATGCGCAGAAGTGTCCGCTGTCAAACAGTCAGCGCCAGCAGTCGCGAAGGAAACTCCTCCCTGCTGACAACAAGCTCTCCTAGCGCAATGGTCTCGTGGATTATTTCCAGGCTTGTGGTGTAAGTATTTTTCTTCCTTTCTTGCGATGTTCTGGGTTTTCCCCCCTGTCTCTCTCCTTGTCTCACTCCAACTCTTTGTATTGGGGTGTTG
This sequence comes from Chrysichthys thysi, assembly GCA_030068315.1. NCBI lineage: Eukaryota > Metazoa > Chordata > Actinopteri > Siluriformes > Claroteidae > Chrysichthys > Chrysichthys thysi. Next base: position 12,560,917 of record JAQLOM010000005.1, read on the forward strand.
TTTATGGTGTCCTGCTGCAGGGGGTCTCATGGACAGCGCGGTGTTGTGTTTATGTTGCCTCGGTGTTAATTCTAGGCAGAATATGTAATAATTATCACATGAGAGTCGTGACACACGGCGGGGTTTGGGCAACCGAGGATCTTCAGCTATAAAGGTGTTTGCCTTATAGGCTAAAATAGGGGTCGTACTGATGGTCTGTTCCTTAAGCAGGAGTGATTTGTTCAGTGTCATCATATCCAGAGCTATGAAGAAGGGCCAAACAAAGGCGCTGTGACGCCAGTCTGGACTCTTCCACACCACAGGCTTAGATTTCATCTGGAGATGATCTGAAGCCAGCGCCCATCTGTAACCTCAGAAAAATCACCAAGGGATCAAAGAAATAGGCATAAAAGGTTTTTTTCCCTTGGATCTTTAAAAAAATAAAAATAAAAAATAATCAAAAATGGGCATGACATTCGGCCTGTCACTGGCTGAACCAGTGGTTCATTCGACAGAAACAGATGGGATGAAGTGTTCACTATTACAGACAGCTGGAGGGTTTGCAATATTGAAAGAAGGAGAAGGAGAAGGAAAAGCACATCAGTCTATTAAAAGCACATTATAGGCTACCTGCTTCAGACTGAATGCACTGGCTATGAACCACTGTGTAGGAACAATTAAGGTCAGTTTGGTTTGCTTTTGTCATTTCGTTTGCAACCATGGCCAATCCTCGAAACTTAAGCCCTTGGTGTAAAAGAAACCACAAAATGGCGAGTCAATTAAATTTAGATTACAATATCCGGTTACACTGCATGGGCGACACTTTGTGGGACACTAAAGAGCTGCATGAGAGCGTCCCAATGGTCTAAATATAGTGGACACACTGGTATATAGCTCGCTGTGGCATTCAGGGCGGCCTGGCGGGAGCACAGGATGGTGACAGAGCAGTAAGGTGTTGTGTTATGACACTGTCACTCACATGAAGGTGTGTGTGATGTATTTATTTTCAAATGGGGGGGGTGGTACGTATGTAGGTCGACCACTTGCTCAGGTCAGATGTGCAGCTGTCTCCGAGCTGTGAGAACAGGGAAAGAGAGAATGAGAGAGCACTTGTGGATAAATATATATTTGGACACAGGTGCAGCTTTGGTTTGAGATTTTTCTGGCACTTTCTGATTTCTGATTATTCTCCTGCCCAACAAAGTGGTTCTCCTCAGGTTGCCCTGGTCAACTCACTTCTCTGTGTCCATGAGTTATCAACATTCAGGTCTCTGAGCTATTTTTGTCAAGCAGGCAGAGTAAACTTGGAAAATAATCAGCGTCGTTAAAACGTATTTGGCCCACAAACTAGTCTACAGTACACACACCTTCGACATCTGCTAGAGACATCGCCAGTCTTCCGGGCAAGACATTACTAAAATAATAAAATCACTTGTAGGCTATGATGAAACTAACATCCTGCTGGGAGTTACTTTGACATAGCCTACTTGGCAAATGTTCTTGTAGCCAGGCTTCTATAATAAGTGACGCTTTAATGTCAGAAACAATGTCACGATGTTGAGGATAATAACTCTTTCCTGTTAATAATGCTGAAGTTTATGAATACAGTTAGACTTTTGCAATAGGAGGTGCTGCAGTTGTTGCGTGGCCACTGCTTTTTAGCACTGTACCATACTCAGTTGTCTTGTGACATGCTTATAGATAAAAGAGAGAGCTAAGAGTTATTAATTCTCTAAAAGAAAAAAAAATTAGCTAGAAACCTTTGTGTTTCACATAGAAATGTTAAGGCTTTCTTCCATGGAAGTCCGTTTGTGCCACCTGAAAAAAAAAGTCACATAGTATGTCATAATAATGAGAACGTATTGCGTAATTATGACGTTCTGTCATATAGATATGAGATACCATGTCATTAATTATGACTTACTATGTCATAACAATGAGAAACGTTTCTAAAAGCTATGACTTACATTGCATTATTATGAAATAATGCGCCGTTATTATAAGATACTATGTCAATATTATGATATAGAGTCTCAATATCACGAGATAGAAAAGTCAGGATTATGAGATAAGATCTCATAATTGTCAGATAGACAGTCATTAATATGATAGGATCATCTCGGTATTATCAGATAGTAATGATTATTAGGAGAACTTAAGTCATAATTATGAGAAATCGACTCATTATTCTGGTGGCAGAAACAGACTTCCATATTCTGCGCAATGTATTTTTTCCAGTGTTAAAAATTTCAGAATGGATACAAAAATAGTTTCTTCTGCAGTGAACAGAATCTTTTTATTCAGGTAACCATGGTATAACTGCAATAATACGTTGGTATAATCCTGAATTACTAAGTATTAAGTAATAATTACTCATGTACTAAGTACTAATGATGTAAAAATAAAGATTTTTTTTCTTTTCTTTTCTTTTTTTTTTTTAATTTTAGGCCATGACTCTTTTATGTAGTTAACTTGGCTTGCAAGAAAAGTGTAGGCCCTGGCAAACATGGGAAATGATGTGTGAAAATACCTTTGTGTGTGCAATTCAGGGCACTGTTGATGTGCCATACTCGTTGATACTACTCAGGGAATTTGCTTTTGCGCTCTCTATTAAAGATACTGTTCAAACACCAAAAAGATGTTGCAAGCTGTGCACAGATGTGTAGGGGTGATGGTGTTTTAAATGTTGTCACAGATTTAATGTTTGCTGTATTTAACTATGTTCTTTAAAAAATAAAAACAGTGTGAGAAAATGGTGTCCTCCATGTTTTCTGGTTGAAAATAAATTATAAAATAAATCAATAAATGAAGGTCTTAAAAATGGCATTAAACAAGCTACCCTCGGTGCAGCTGTTGATCAGTCATCCCCGGGTACAGACCTGCTTTGAGCCATTTCTAACACCACAAGTTCAGGGAAATTAGTAGGATTTTGACTCAATCACATCCTAACAATAGGACATTGCAAAGGATAAGGCTCAGGACACTGCATCTAAATATGGTGGAGATCAAATCTGAGCACCCGTGTTCTGTCTAAAGGCTGGAAAAATGTAAACAGAAGCCTGAAAGAAACTAGCCAGATGCACTGCAATATCAGTTTTGCTAAGGTAAATTTCTTTCATGTTATGGGCTATATTTAGAATTACGTGCACATAGTGAGGCCAAAATTGTGTACAATTTGTATGGTGTTCAAGTATATTTATAATAGTGAGCAGTAAACTGAGAGCACAAAGCAGAATCTACATGCGATGCACACTCTGTGTTATTATTAGGTCTTCTAATAAAGTAGTGCCAATGTGCTGAAGACATCAACTAATAAATGTAGGCGGACTGCAGATTATGGCAAAATTAGAACAAATGTATAAAAATTGCCACTTACCAAGCAGTTAACACTTAACAAGACTATTTATTAAGACTGTTTGGCAGCTGTACGACGCGCTGAATGAATTTGGGCCTCCTTATTTATTTAATCCTATTTGTATAAATTTTGTCATTTGATTTTATGCTACATTGTGCATGACAGCAAAAAATATAAATGGTGTGTATTTTTTAGCATGTATTTTTTGTTATCCTATAAAAGTAAATTATTTACATGGGTGGGCTAGATGCTCTTGAAAATCTTGCAACCTCTAGGCCATGAAACTTTAATTGAAGTCGATGAACTAGACTACACAATATTTTCCTTGCATAAATATTGTGGCCATCTCTTCACACAGCCTTATATGATCATTATAGGTCTAGAAACCCTTCCGTAGATTACAGTCCAAGGTGCCCTTTGAAAATGTACATTTAAAAAGTGGAGAAATTAATAATGGACAACTTGTATTCATTATTACGAAATCTTAAGTTTTCACTCTGAGGTTGCACTGAATCCTGCACTGCTTGCTGATTTGATTGGTCTGCTTTTGTCTGACAGGCTCATATTTGGGACCCTTTACCCTGCATACTCGTCATATAAAGCTGTCAAATCAAAAGATGTGAGAGAATATGTGAGTATGAACCGCATACCATAATACCTAATGAGCATTTCATGCCTTACTGCACTCACATCTACAGCATGCTTTTTCAGCATGTTGAAATGTTTCGATTTCATAATGTTCTTCAAATTATTCTTCTATATACTGTATAATATATATATATTTCAACAGGTAAAATGGATGATGTATTGGATAATATTTGCACTGTTTACAACAGCTGAAGTGATCACAGATTTATTCTTGTGCTGGTAAGTGAAGCCATGCCTCCCTGCTCATTTCCCACTGAAGGTGTGCCCCCGATCGAATGTTGTCGATTATGCCTGATGATAAAGGGCTTGAAATCATGATGCCTGGACATGACTCATCTCTTGTCTCTTTTGAAGGCTCCCATTTTACTATGAGCTCAAAATTGCTTTTATGGTCTGGTTACTTTCACCATACACAAAGGGATCCAGTGTCCTGTATAGGAAGTTCGTCCACCCGACTTTGTCCTCTAAAGAAAAGGTACGCTTCTGAATATCTGGTCACCTTCAATTAGTCGTTTCTCTATTCTTTTCTGTGTTTTTTTCTGGAAAAAAAGAAACCTAGAAGTTTATTCCAAAGGAAACTAAAGATGAGGGATAATTGAAACACCTGGAAGTCGTTAAAAACACCCTTTTTTTCGGAAGTGACGACCCATCTTGCTGTGCGCCTCAAGTTTGTACTTGACCCCGTTTCCTGCAGTGTGTTAGGTGAACAGACGTAGGAAATGATACTATACTTTCTCCTGCGGTTTTCTCCTGCCCTTTATGTGCAAGGCAGGATATTCGTCATGGTTACAGTGGAGGAAGAGTGCATGGACACTGATAGAGGAAAAAAGAGGAAAGTCAAAAACAAAAGCTTGGTTTTTTTTTTGGAAAATTTAGTGTTTTGATGAGGAAACACAAGGAGGAAGTAGCAAGGAATGACAAATTATATTTAGGATTTATCAGTTACAGTACTGACTTCACCTGCCTGGTAAGAGAATCATTTCGTGTCATTCTTACTTGCATTTTCCAGGACATTGATGAATACCTGTGCCAAGCAAAGGACAAAAGTTATGACACCCTGATGCACTTTGGAAGGAAAAGCCTGAATGTGGCCGCTACAGCTGCAGTGATGGCTGCAACTAAGGTGACATTATTATCATTACTGTGACAAACTTAGGAGGAATATTAAAAGTGTGTCCAGTGGAACCCCTGGTCACGAACTTAATTCGTTCTGAGACTCTGTTCGTGACCTGATTTGTTCGCGACCCGAATCAGTTTTTCCCATTAAAATGAATGTAAATACAATTAATGTGTTTCAGCCCTCCAAAACACTTTTTTAAAGTGTATTGTGGGTTTATGTATGGCAATAAAACATAGAATAAAATTAAAATAACCTTAATTATCTATATATATAAAATTCTTTTTGCATTTGAAACGGAAATGACGTATGACCACAGAACATATTATCCGTGCATATGAGTGGAATATACCTACTGTATATACCTATATATATAATATAGGAGTGGAGCGTAAGTAGCGCTTACATTTTAACTAATCACTTCCTTTGTGGATGCTGTTTTTATATCGTCTTTACGAATTGTTATTATTTGTGTGAGAGTTATATTACTGATATTGAAAAGAAGTAAACACCTAGTTGGTAAGTAATTATTTAAGAAAACTTTGATCTAGATATATAATATTCTTTTTGCGTTTGAAATGGAAATGACTTATGACCACTATTTGATGAAGAATAACATTGGTAATTAACAAACTTATTTTTATAAATACTGCATTTTATTTTTTTTCCCTTGCACTCAGTGAGCGAAGCCACTGGGGAATCATCTAGTCGAAAAATAAAACCAAAAAAAAAAAAAAACAGATGATTTTAATGCGTTACCTTTGCGGTGGATACGTAGTTGCTGGCGTAGGTGGACGGTGGCGGTGACAAGGGATATGGTGGCGGTTCTCATATTTTGTAATTATTTCTGTCTTTATTATAACTATCATATACTTAGGCTTCTTACTCTCACTACCATTTCCACTTTCTTGGGACCCATAATGAAGGCATGTAGTGGACAAATGCAGAGAAACACAACAAAAAAATGCTGTGAAAATTTTTTAATGAGTTTTAAGCACAGAAATAAAAAAATAAAAGTTTGAACGATCCTTAGTTCTACAAACACTTACTGTAAACAACCAAGAAAGTTAACCTTGCATGAGTTGACTCCTGGCGTTAAGGAAGTGAGGAAGAAGATGGGCGGGAGAAGGTTACTGTACAGCGAATGAACGCACGTCTGACCAAGACCGATTAAAGGGACACGTGCGTCTTTGTTACATATGCAATACGCAATTGCACAATACACAAATAGGACATGGGAAAACATTGGTGCGTATGAAGCAGAAGGGGGAAATGGATGGGGCTGTGTTTGTTTGGCACTCAATTATGTGGTCGTGACCAGATGCAAAATTCTGGTGAATTTTTTGGTAGATTTGTTTGTGTTGGTGACCAGAGGTTCCTCTGTAATTGCTGCATTTTCAACAAAGTTACAATTTATAAATGATATTGAGATCAGATATCTGGTAGTTTTGCTGATACACCAATAACATTTATGAGATATTTATTTACACTGAGCTCATAGTTATATTTATGCTCAAGATCAAAACTGGGAACCCATGTGCTTATTGTGAAAGCAGGTTCCCTGTCACATGATGTCCAGTCTTAAAGATATTGATTCACCTATTATTTTATTACTGATATTTTTTTAGGTTAAAGTAAAAAAATGTTTTTTAATTATATCCAATATCAGAATCATAGCCCTTTATATTCAGACTCACTTTTCGCATTAGTGTAGAGTCATACCTCAGTGAAATTTATGAAGGTTTAATGCAACCCCCCCCCCCCCCCAATATATATTTATATATATAAAAAGGATTACATTTCTACCACAGGGCCAGGGTGTGCTATCAGATCGCCTTCGGAGTTTCAGCATGCATGACCTGACCACCATAGATTCAGACGGCCAGGCAAAGAGTCCTCCTTCGGTCACCACTCAGCCTGGATCGGGTCAGCACAGAGCTCGTGCCATGATGCGCAGCAAATCAGACGCTGCCTACAGCAAGAGTAAGTCTTACCTGTCCAACTAATCACCTCCCTGCTAGTCTTCTTCTACTTATGAAAAACCAACAATGAGCCAGTTACACACTCACTAGCACTGATTTGTTCATGGTCAATCTTTACTTGAGTATATTAAGCCAGTGAGTTTAGATTCCTACATTGCCACATGGTGGCGCCGGTGGTTCAGTGCAGCTCAGCAATCATCACTGAACAATATACACTGTGCAGGTTCCCGTGTTATATTCTCGTCTTGAAACGTGGAAAGATGGTGTCCAACCTTTTTAAAGGGCGTTCAAAGGAGAATTTATTTATTGTTAGCATTTTATTAGTATTTATAGACCTCAGATTGGTTAAATGATATCAGTATCAGACAAGAAGTTGTTTAAATTATATGGCTGCACCAGTGTTATCCTGCGTCACTGAAGTTGCAAGCAGTAGGTAATCACTTTATTTTCTATGGTGGAGTATTGTGCAATAGGGTCTCTCATGGTACAGCAGATAGTGTTACTGCCTCACAGCTCCAGGGTCCCTGGTTTGGTTCTGAGTTCAGATTACGTTCTGCGTGGAGTTTCTGTGCAAATTGTCCCTGTGTCTTGCATGGTTTCCTCCAGTGTCCCTGTTTTCCTTCTACATTCCCAGAACATACCAGAAGGTGGAAAAACGAGTCCCTGTGGTGTGAATGTGTGTGTGCATGGTGCACTTATGATGGACTGGTGTGTATTCCTAACTCATGCCCAGTATTCCCAGGATAAGCTCTGGTTCCACTGTGACCTTGACTAGGATAAAGTGGTCACTAAGGATGAATGAATGAGTGAATAGAGTGCAAAGCACTTTATTCACTCAAACATCTGAATTTCAGAGTATCAGGGAGCGTTTACAGATGGCTGTTACATTTTCTGTCTCTAAGATACCCCGTATAAAGAACAGTTGAGAGAGGCCAAATCTTTTGGGAAGTACATTAGAAGTCATATATCAAGAGGAAGTGTTGATGCTTAGTGAGAAATACGAGAAGTGATCTCAGCCAAGAGTGTTGTGCCATCCGTGCACACAAGCCGCTGGGCATCATGGCATTTTCGTGGCTATCAGCCCTGCTGGAGACCACTTTCTGCTGAACTCCTTCCTGATCCAGCCTGTATATTGGTTCTCAGAAATAAAGGTACTGAACTGTACTCTTCCTTCTCGTTGGGGCAGTACCATCACAGGGGCATGTTTCGTACCTGTAGTATATATCCTTTACCTGGGAATGTGCACATAGCACACCTTTATTTTTATTTTTTTTTTTAGTAAGGAAAGATCTGGAAAGGAAGGTAACATCTTTGGTAAATAAGGTCCAGTTATGTACCTTGCATTTTAAAGATACCACATTCATGTTTCCAGGTTAAAAAAAAACAACTTAAGGTTTATTGCACTGTGTGCAATAATGTTTTTTTTTTTTCGCTCTGTTAAATGGAAAGTGTAATTACAGATTTCACTATTTATTTGAATATTTAAACATATTTATGGGATGTATAAAGTATTCATGAGTCACAGTCAAACACAAAAGCAAAAATATCTTAGTGGGAAATGACTCAAGTTCAAGTTAATACATACGATAATACTGATATGCCGAAAGTACTTGGGTGTCAAAATCGAGAACAGGGGCAGGATATTTTTTGTTCATTTTATATATCTTTAACCGTCTTTGATTTATATGAGATTTAACTTTGACTTATATGAGATAAAAAGCTTTTTTTTTAGAGGATGTGAATAAAACATTTCTGGTAACAGTTAGTTAATTAGAGCATTAACGTAACTGTCAGCATAATGAGATCTAGCCGACAATGCTGTTGGAAATACAGGAGGTCCTCGGGTTACGACAGGCTCGACATTTTATGACGCTCACTTTAATAAAAATTTGAGACATGAGTGTTTGGGTTTATGCTGTTAGCGTCGTACTTACGGACTATGTGGGTGAACTAGTTTGGTTGTGCCCGGCGGGAGAATACGCAGTAACAGAACGTATGAGTGAGGAAGTTGGCGAAGTTGACTAAAAAATGCACAAGTGTTCGGTTTGTGATGCTTTGTGTGGTGAGTTTTTGGCTCTTATCATGGCTCCTAAACGAAAGTCAGAGTCTTCAGATGGTAGTTCTTCAACGAAGAGGAAAGCCATCACGATGGAAGTGAAATTAAACATTGTAAAGAGATCCGAAAAGGGAGAAACAGCAACGGATATCAGATGTCAGTTTTTCTGTCACTACAGTGCAGTGTACCGTACTGTCATGGATCGGCTCCGCACAACTAAGGAAGATGGTTTTCCTCTCCAGCGCCTCATTGTGCATCATGCGCATTTATTGCTGGTGCACAAGACTATAAAAAGACTCAATCATTCATATGCTTCTTGCGAAGCATTGGTTTACTTTTCTGTCTCTTGCCAAGCCTTGATTCTCTTGTTTGTGTTTGCCGGTTGTGACCTTTTTTGTCTCCGATTTCTGGATATCCTTTGTTTGTCTGTTTTCCGCTCGCCTGACCTCTTTACACTGTGTGCACAATTATTATGCAAGTGAGTATTTTGACCATATCATCATTTTTATGCATATTTCCCAACTCCA
>JAQLOM010000005.1:12606416-12621726 GCA_030068315.1 Chrysichthys thysi
AGTGTAATAACTAAAACCATAGTTATAAATAAAACGAACTGTAACATTTTCCCACTAACTCTTTATTTTTATTTATCATATTTTACTAATTTTACTCAGGAGACAATTTTGCGCAAGTTTATTAGTTATTTGTTAGTTCAGTGAAAAAGTATAGCGTTACATACATGTTCACTGCAGTACACAGGTTTTCAAACCATGACATTGTTATCATGTGTGAGTTTAGTTTTTTTAGTTCTGTTTTTTTTAGTAATTGCTACAGATCTGGGATTTGAATGTTTTGGTCAAAATACCAATTTCTGAATAACTGTTGCATGGCAGATGCAAATGTGCATATTTTTGTTCATATTTAATATATTTCATTCAGATTTATTTTATTTCTTTACTATATTATTTTATTTTGTATATTTTATAGTTTTATTTTGTAATATAATAAATGGTAATAATAATAATAATAATAATAATAATAATAATAATAATAATAAATTGGTATAAACAGCCAGTATTTGTTATGTGATTTGTAATAATATTTTGACTGAAATAATTTGCCAGTAAGAAATGATCAGCATCAGTATCGGTATAGATGAAATTACAAGAAATAGTATCGGTATCGTATGGAATCCTAAAAGTATGGTATCGCCTACCACTAGCTACCACCCCCTGCTCGCAAAATGTTAGGTACCCACAGAGATGGGTACTCTATTCTAATGATAGTTTTCATTAAAAAAAGGTTGGGGTGCCTTGAGATTTTTCATTCATGGAAAGGGTGCCGCAACCTAGAAAAGGTTGAGAAACACTGCTCTAATGTAATGTCCTCTTTAGCACAGATGATGTGTACACGCTACTGACCTTCAAACTGGCCGTCCCGCGCCTTTGCTGCAAGTTCAGATGAAGTCATTGTCTCTTGACAAAGAGCACAGTCTTCTAATCCGGCACTTCCTACTCTCGGCCCTGCAATGAAAAGCTCAGTTAAGAAACAAATTGTATAAATGATAAAAGATACATAACCTAGAAAAAGGTCTGACTCATTTTCATGCTTACTGACCTTTCTTCTGATTCTCCTTGTCTCCTTGCTCAGATTTTGTTGCCATAACCTCAAACAGCGTCTTCAGTATGCTCCTCAGGTCACTTGCGTAATTTGTTTGCAACTGATCGGCCACACCTGTCGAAAACAGACATTAGTAGAACAAAAAAGCAAACCATCATTAAAAAAAAAGCAGTTTAACCATTTGCATGGATCCCAGTACATTTGTTATAAAAATCTGTGAACTACACAAAGGTACTTTACATTACTTAAATACACTACATGGCCATGTGTTATGTGGATACATGACCATCACACACTATGTACGTCTTCCACAAACTGTTGCCACATAGCTGGATGCACAACTTTGCAATAATGGCACAAAGCTGTTTCAGTACGACAATGCCCCTGTGCACAAAGTGTAGTCTAAGTACGCCAAGGGCTGAGTGGAAGAACTCAAGTGTCCTGCACAGAGCCCAGACCTCAACCCCACCGAACACCTCTGGGATGAACTGGAATGCTAAGTGAGCACCAGGCGTTCTCGCCTGACCTCACTAACGCACTTGTGGCTGAAAGAGCAAATCTCCAGTGTCACATTTTGGAATGTGGAAAGATTTCCCAGAAGAGTGGAGGTTATTATAACAGGAAAAGGGGGAACAAGTCCATTTTAATGCCCATGGTTTAGAAAGGCATGTTCAATAAGCCCATCTGGTTTAGATGACTGGGTGACCCACATGGCGTATGTTAAATGAATGTTGTATGCAAGACCAGGTCATTCATTCCCTGGCAAGGTTCTTAGTAAGAGTTTAAAGAGAGTTAAATGGACAATGAAGAGCACAAACACTCTGTAAATGCTGCTAGACTAAGTAGGGAAAGGGATATTTCAGGCAAAATTTGAATTTGAACAAGTTCTTAAAAAAAAATTTAAAAGAAGTTTTCACACTGGCCCCTCTGAAAGTATTGGAATGACCAGTTTGAAATCAAAATGAATGCAATAGGAAATCTGAATTTCATTGTTCATTTCCTGATATTTACATCTAGATGTGTTAAATATGGCATGTTTTGTTTGAACACAAAATGATCAAAAATGCCTGGAAATATTTTACTGACAGGTGGTATTTGTTGATCAGGAGCACCCTGTTAGATTAACGCTTTCAATAATTAGTAGCTCTGAATGGCAACTCATGGCGGCTGGGCCCTGGGTTTTGCCTGTAAAGACTGCATTTGTTGTGTAAGATAAACCAGCATGAAGACCACAGAACTGTTTATGGGAATAAAAAAAAGATCCATTTTGAAGCTGAGAAAAGAGGGAAAAACTACTAGAACTATTGCACTGGGCATAGCCAACACAACAATTTGTAATGTCCTAAAAAGAAAGAAACTACAGGTCACCCAATCAACAGGTTGGCCAAGGAAAACAACAGTGGCTCATGGCATACATTGTGAGAGATGTGAAGTAAAACTCAAAAACATTCATATGGCAGCATTAAAGGTATCACAAACCATTGGTCCTATGTCCCAAGACAAGCTTCCAACACAACAAAAAGACTTCATCAGGGAAAAAGTGAACCACCAAGTCAATCACCAGACCTTAAGCCAACTGAGCATGCATTTTACCTCCTGAAGAAGAGACTGAAGGGAGAAGCCCAACAAAACAAATAACAACTGAAAGAAGTTAGGGGACAAGCCTGGAAAAGCATCACACAAGAAAATGCAACAGTTAGGTAATGTCAATGGATCGCCAGCTTGAGGAAGTTATTGCAAACGAAAGGGATATGCAAGCAAATACTGTTATTGACAAACTTATTTGTTGCTATACTTTTGCTCACCAAAAAACTGGGTGGATTGCCACTGGATGCAAATATCTGGAAATGAAAGCTGAAATTCTGATCTTTAATCCAATCTTCAACTTTTGATCTCAAACACAAATGTTTCCAGCGTATAGCAAAATACCTAAGAATTTGCCTTGCTGTTCCAATACTTCCTAAACATTTGAACTTCCTCCTATACACACACAAAATATCAGTCAGTCAACCCTGTATCCACTGCAGTGTGTGGATCTGCTAGGTTGTATACGCACACTGAGCAACACACAACACACAATAACTCATATGCCGAAACATACAACGGTTTCAAAAACCAGGAGTGGGGGGGGGGGGGTTTAGCCACAGTCAGGCTGCTGTAATTACAAACCAATAAAAATGAACTGTATAGTCATGTCAACAGATTATGTTAAAGTTCAGAGTATAAAACTGGAAATTTTAACACACCTTGTGCTTCAATTGCAGCAAAGGAAAAAGTAGAAATGATGCATGAAACAAAATAATGCATGATTCAAGCATCACTTCCATATTTGTTTGTTTGTTAATATGGGAATGTGAAAGCCTAACACATAGAAAGAACACTTCAGACACATTCAAAGTGTAAACTGGCAATTATGCTCTTAAATAAATTCAGAATCATGATTTAGAAAAGATCCTGACTGCATAGAAAAATGTTTGCACAGTAGTGATACCCAGAGATAACTCTAAACTCCATGATTAAAAAAAAAAAATCAAAAACAAAAAGGCTCACTCTTTCCTGGCTGTCACTGCCTCACCATCTCATGTCATGTTTTTATTCAGCTGTGTTGTAATTACAGCTGACCCAAATTCATCAGTCCCAGTGTATTTGGTTGACATGGCCCATTTGTAGCTTTCTAAACTCAAACACTGAGATAATCCACTGTATGAGACAGGGATCAACTTTTAAAGGCATGGAGGAAAAAAAGCGCTTTGTTTCACAATGACATCGGGCTTAAAAAAAAAAAAAAAGAAGAAAAAAAAAGCTGTACAGCAGCACATTGTCAGTGGGACATGCAGCCATGATATGCTGATGAGGGTGACCCTTACAGCTTTGAGGTGCAAACTTAAACATATGGTTTCACAAAACGGCATCTGGAAAAATAATCTGTCCGTTAGACACCTGATAGCAAGCATGATGTAAGTGAAGAGAAAAACACTCATAAGCTGGAGGGAGCCACACACCTCCTGAAATATTTGATGGGTACACTCAACTCGTGTTGGCTTTTAAATAATTCAGAAACATCCAAAATGCTATTCAAATTTTTCATCCCTACAGCTTAAAGCTGTTAAAAATGATATTTATTATTAGCTCAGGTCACATGTCTAATAATTTGCGTACAGTGAACATTAGCGTAGTCTGTGAGCACAAACGTTAAAGACTCCAGCAGCCACAATACTTCACTACAGTGAAGTATCATCCTTATCATCTTTACAGAAAATCAGGTATGGAGAAAATCAGCTGTAAACTCCAAATCTGTGAAAATCGAAATGAATACATAGTGCATGTTTATTTAGCAAACAATACTGTATAAACTATTAATAACAATGTATATATTTTTGGTGATAGATGAAATGCAGATTGAGGAATGTATTTATAACTAAATCAGAAAAACAATATGCATGTCATTTTTTTGGACACGCACTCATTTCCAATTGCTACATTTCTACACTGGACTCATTTTGTGGAGACAAACCCCATATACCAAGTTTATATCAGTGCAATTACCTGTATGCTTCATTTCCAGTTAGTTATTAGGCAGACCCTTTTGCCCAAAACAATTTGCATATAATACAGGGTATTCTACACAAGTGAAACTGAATTCAAAGTGAGAACATACCCGATATGCAGACAAACAGACGATGGATGAGGTCACTACTGCTATGGAAGCGAGCACGTATTTTGTTGTGAGCAACCAGTTTAGAAGCCTGCAGGGCCAGATGAAGCTCCTGGTGATCAAGCTCCTCAGACAGCTCAGAGCTGGTGGTCAAACTACTGACAGAACGACAGAATGGATAGAGACACAGAGAGAGAAAAAAAAGATACAACCTTACAATGAAAATGGGGACATGTTTACATGTTTAATGTGTTAATGGTGCACTCAGAGAACCAATGCACTTTCAAATCAAAACACATTTTGTAGCAGATTAGTCCAAAATATGGGGAAAATGGTTGTGATGAACTAAAAACAGACGTATTAGTCACCATTGTACTTTGGACTATTTTAATTTACCTGGGTGTGCATGAACTGGACAGACTGCAAGTGGTGACAGATACACTCTCACAGTCACTGCTGGTGCCTGAACTGAGAGGGGAGTCCTGTAAACTGCAGACCACCATTCAAAGAATCGATTGGGTGGGAGGGGCAAAGGAAAAGAAGTAAAAACAACTGAATAAGAATTCAATATTCAATAATTCTTAAAAAAACAAAAAAACAAAACACAAACAAAAAGAGGGAAACAAAAAAAGGTAAATAAAATAATAATAATAATAATAATAATAAGGAAGAATACATCTCTGTCTGCCCTTCTTGTGCTCTCTTTCTCATCAAACATACACAAACCTGGAGTTATTTTTGCCATCTTCTTTGGGCTGTTTCTGATTTGCTGCAGAGCTAGCCATTACTGGGCAGGCTCTTTCCTGATAGTGGTATCCACCTCTCGACTGGTCCTCTCCAGTGTCTCCATATGGAGACAGCTTGGAGCTATTGGCAAGGCACTTCTCACAACAGGGGGCATGAGGAAGCCTTCTTCTCTCTTGGTCCTCATCCTGCTCCCTCAATCGTTGTGGGCCAGGTGGAGGTGGGAGGGACAAAGGGGTATCTCCCTTCCCTGTGCCACAGGCATCCATTGCTGACTGGATAACAGTGCTTGTGATGGCGAGCTTGCACTTGCCAAACTCCAGATTCCCATCTCCAGTGGTCGTATCTGTGGAAGTGGGGTCATCATGGGAATCGACACATCCGGCAGTGCAGCACACGCAAGAGTTGAGCAGGCGGTGAGCAGTTCCTTCAGTAGAGCGGGGCAAAACCACCAACTCAGGCTGGTTAGGTGAGCGTGGGTTAAAGATCACAGTGGCTGACAGCTTCATCCCACCCGTTCGGTAAGCGATGACCTCTGCCGGCTCCCCCCCCTCCTCATCCTGCTGCCCCTCCCAGCCATTCACAAGTGGTAATGTTTCTGAGGTTCCTGCAGGTTGAGAAGAGAGGCACATTTTATCCTGGCTGCTTTGCTCTAAATCCTCATTTGACGGACAGGCCGTCATCCAGCCGTTGCAGGTGGTATCACCTGTAGGCTCCAGCCTGATGGGCTTGAGGGATCCGGGGTTAACGACGGGAGAGACTCGCTGTCCCTGATGGAGTTCCCCTGAGCTAGGTCCAGCATCTCCACCGCTGCCCATACCTTCCACGTCGTCCATGAAGAAGACCCGCTCGTCTTCCTCGTGTTGGGAGCCAGGAGCTCGGTGGGGCGAGTTTTCAGTGCTCGAGGGGGTACTTGAATCCCCAAGACTGGAGGGCACACTAGATCCACCCACGCTGGCCTGTTTTTTTTGTCTGTAATGAGCTGGAGATGGCCTCTGGCTTGGGGGTGAAAGCAATGTGGACATGTGATCCCCAACACGGTGTACCATCATGTTGAGCTGCTCAATCTCCTCTTCGTCATACTGCATGGAACAGGCCAGGTCCACTTCAGTATCCTCCTCTTCTTTAGGTGGGACCTCCTGCTCTTCCTGGTCCTTCTCCCAAGCATCCTGCTCCTCACACTGAGAGGAACACAGAGCCAGCTCTGTCACTCCCTCCACTTGCTTTTGCTCTTCTCTTGTCTGTGACTCCTCCACCTGACTCTTGGAGGTGACAGAGGTCCCAGACTCTGGAGTAGAGGAGATGGGATCTACAGGAAACTCTCCGTCCTGTGAGATACACAGATTCCGTTCCAGGGTTGTTAACTCCTCTTCTGTCAGAGTCTGCAACAGGTCCCTGTATCAACACCACATAAACATCATTTAAAAGTGTGTTGTGCTACACTGTGATGAAAACAAGGGGCTAACCTCTGAGCCCTGTAAACCACACTGTTATTAGCACTATGAGACCAGTAAGTCCAGCCATCACAAATGTCTTGAGGTGCAAGAGAAGAAAGCTACACCCAAATAACTGCCTGTATACTACATAGGTTCGCCAGTAAATAACTGCAATTATTGTACCTTAATATTGTGCAAGAGGGAAAATCCCTGGTTTTGTGTTGATTCAAAAACAATGAAGACCCATACCTAATTTTCTTCAGTAATGTGCGAAAAGGTCGGAAGAGTTCAGACATGTCCTCCGGTTTGTTTTCCAGGTTAAGAGGTCCATCTGGATACACAACTAGTCCACTAACACACGAAAATATTTTTACAAAAATATAACAACCCCCCCCAATGATTTCTTATTTCTTTGAATTAATAGTGAAGAGTAATTATTCATTTTAATTATTCATCTGGAGGAAAAAAAGTTAGTTACTTGAGAAGACAATCACTTACCACACAATAGCTAGCCGGGGGATTGTAAACATGAGAGCAGGTTCATAATCATCGATCATGTCTTGTGTGAGATAGTCAAGCTTTAGAGCCCTTGAAACAGATATCACATTAAGAATCTCTGAATTCAAACAGACAACTGTGCTTGAACCATGCACCTACCTGAGTGCTTAGATTTTTCTAAAAGCAAAGCTGGACTGACCAAAAATGCATGCACAATTTTACACATTTCCAGCTAATGCCTGGTTTTCTTACTTTCTTAGAAAACTTGACAAGTATATAAGGTAAATAAATAAATAGAAAATAGGAAACACAAAAATATTGAGAGACTTTGTAAGTAAGACATTGGTTTAGCTGTCTGTCACCCACCTCTCTACAGTCTCACAGAAGAGCACAATGACCTCCTGCTGGACGTCGTACTCTTTTGGAGACTTTACAGGCACCATGGCTGATACATAACTGTAATACAACATAACCAGCAAGAAACCGAAATAAATTACCCCTCAGAACTCACACACACATGGTTTAGCTATAATACCAATTACAATTGCTGTTATAAGAAAATAATCAACCCTGGGATGGTGTAATGCTCTTACCACCCTGAACTGTTATATTTTATTATATATATATATATATATATGTAGTAATACTAACAGCTGTATTAATAACACCATGTCCCAGTGTTATTCTTTTATACAAAAGCAATTTGTCAACTGTGTTTAAAGACTGTAAAACAGTAAATCTGTATGTATTCTGAGTTTATCACAATGCAGAAAAATGTGTTAAACACCCAGCCAAATTTGAATTATTAAAAATAAATAACAAATAAATAAATAAATCAACTTAATAAATAAATAAATAGACAAATCACAACATATATAGTATTAGGTTTCAAAATTGTGTAAAAATAAGAAGTATCCTGTTCTCTAAAACGCAGGGATGTGTCTGCTGATCGCGCAGAGACCACACCCAATCGCTAGATACGTTCTCTCTCACCGCTACGGCCAGAAAAATGTATTCGTGCAGCTTCAGTGGAGGTGTCCAGCCGTACATGTATGAGCCATCAGAACCTGAATCCAGTTCAGAGCCAGAGTGCACAGACCTACCCGAGAATCTATGTCGTGCCTCTAAGTCAGCAACAGATAAATTTCAGGTAAATTTCTCTCATGCTTCTCCCATGTATACAAATTAGCACTGTGCATTACTAACTAGCACAACCTAGCCAAATAATGTTAGGCAATCAATAAATAACATGGAACAAAATATAATTCATCAATTTATCAGATTACCCAATACCAGCTTTATTTGTCTGTATATTCAGAGATGTATGAATAAAAACTCGCAAAGTAGTGGGAGAACCACTGACACTAACGCACGCTTATGTGTACAAGTTGCAGTGTTAGGAGAGGAGTCATGCTCATCAGGTGGGTTCAGTGCGTCATCAATCTACCATTTCTTACCCACCCAAAAAATCCGGAACACAAAAATGATGGAAACAATGAAAAACGCCCCGACTCCACAATTCAGTACAACTATTCTCCAACATGTGTGACGTGTTTGGAAACAAATCTCTGAATTTGTTTGACACGGCCTTTAAATATATTAAGGAATGGCATGTTGTACTTTTAACAGCCACTTTCTATATTTAGTGTTGTCGAGACAAGTTTATACACTTTTTGTCTCTACCGAAGTCAATAAGACAATAAATAAATGCACAGTCATATTCCTGAGAACTAAGAATTGCAAAGTTCTCCATCATAAAGACTCTCATGAAGAAAACTTAAAACACACACCAACAGCTGAGACTCCATAAAAAAATGTGAAATAGACAGATGAGAACGATTATGTCCCCATTTTTAAAAAAAAAAATGCATCTATTAGTAGGTTTAGATTAAGTAAATCCTCCACCATACAATTAGCTGTGTTATCGTTATAGTGCATTAACACAAGCCTTTGATTTTAATTTTATTTTAAAAACCGCTTGAACAGAAAATTAATCAACACCTTGTAACCCATCAGCTTAAAGAATTCAATCATGCGGTGGTATAAACAAGGATATTATATTATTACGTCATTGTGACATTAAAATAAGCGGAACATTACGTGTACCTGAGCTCAAACTCAGCAAAAAGGCTGTCAAACTGGCGCAGCGCCTCCCTCATGCGCTCGGTGTAGAAGTTGAGGTCTCGCAGAGCTTGGTCACGGGTGATGTTGCGCACCTCCTCCAGGCTGCGTGTCAAGTCTTTGGCCAGCGGCCGCATCGCCATACTCTCGATCTCCCGGTTCATGATGATTGAGCCTGCAGCTAGACACTGAACACAGAACCAGTGTTTGAAAAGAGTCGTCTTTCACTGGAGGATGTTCAACTTGCATTGTTAAGCAGTGGCACGATGGCTGCATGTACTTTCAACTAATTTTTCAGCTAACTTTCATAAAATGTGACTTTCAAGAACAGTTCCA
Organism: Chrysichthys thysi; assembly: GCA_030068315.1. NCBI lineage: Eukaryota > Metazoa > Chordata > Actinopteri > Siluriformes > Claroteidae > Chrysichthys > Chrysichthys thysi. The sequence goes on from JAQLOM010000005.1 coordinate 12,616,252, forward strand.
GTTGGTTTTAGGGACATCTTAGTGCATTAATGAGCAAGATGAAAGGATAGTTTATATAAAGTTCATAACATCTTAAGACTGCATGTGTTAAAACCAAGACAGATCATGTCATTCGCATGTACCTCTGCCCCAAACCATAGCTGTCCTGCAAGGTTGTCATGGCGGATCTCCTCCGGAAACTTCACACAGAAGTCTCTGTTTGCTCGGTCTTCTGGTATACACTCATCCATGATCTGGTTTATGATATTTAGCACATTGTCCTGCAAAAGAGTATAAGGCATACAAAAAGAAACGTCAGCATACAACGAAGTGTGTGTGTCTTATGTTTAGACTCATTTCATATAAACGCCACAGTGATCCTCCTGCAGCGAAGAACAGACAGGACGCTCGACCTGGCATGAGCGGAACTGGTTGACGAGCAGCGTGCATCTCTGAGGGTCCTTCCTGCCGTCCAGACTGTCCAGCTCTGAGGCCACCTGGTTCAGCTCTTCATCTGCGTAGTAAAACTGGGCAAGAAGCTGAGGGTCTGACCTCTGTGCCACACAACAGAAAGACAGAGAATGTGAATGGAAAATGAAAGCATTGAATGGAAACTGATCTACTTCGATGTCTGTGCATGCATCTGAGTGAACAGTGCCCAGTTTATGCATTATAGAGCTCAACATTCTTGAGGAGTGAAGGCCACCCACGCAGTCAAAAAAAAAAAAAAATTTAATGCGAACAGCAAGAAATGCTGTACGTTGGTAGGAAGTGATACCAAAACTGGAATAAAAAAAAAGCACACTGAACTATAGGCAGACTCTTGACCTTCTTTTGCCACATTCCACACACCACAAGGAACATTCTCCAGGCAGTGCATCATGGGTTTGGGAGGGGAACGTTCCAGAGAGGATTCCAACAAACTTTTCACATAGTTGTGCTTCACACTAACCACTAATGCCTCATGACATGCTGTTCCTATTATTATGGTTTTCTCTGCTCAGCTATTAGGGTCACTGATTCATGCAGGTGCACATTACTTAAATCACAAGCAGCACTCAGGAAACACTTGTGATCGCCCAGAGACTTACAAGCTGATACTTTTGGCAAAATTGTTCAGTGTTTGGATCCAAGACCAGCAACAGCATTTGTATATTTAGAAGTGCTTTTGTAATCTGCACATGTGTGTTCTGAAATGTTCTTGGTTATAGCATGTGTTTGGCACACACTCTGGTGTGGAAGGGAATAAGCTGATTTGCCTAACCAGCAGACCCCAATAGCTCTGCCAAGCTCACTCAGCAAATAGACATATACACACACTTTAGCAGATTTAACCAGCAAAGAAGGACTGCTTCTCTTTAGTTAATCCACTTGAGAAAAAAAAAAAAAAAAGTGCGCTTAGTATGGGATTTACAAAGCAAAGGTCACGTTTCATCATCTGTTATCTCCTGGAGTGCAAACCTGACATCAGACGTATGCACTACACTGTGTAATTACACAAAACTCGGCCATTGGTCATTGTAAGGTAGCTGCTTTTTGTTAGTTCCATCGCACTTTAAGGCGATTCAGTGTTGAAAAATATCCTCAGAATAACTTCTTATCAAAAGTAATTAATTTCAGGGCTACCAAATAACTAAAACCAGGAGTCCTGGACTATTGAACTATTAAACCAATAAACTCAAACAGCAGAACTTGAAGCTTGGTGCATCTTTATTCAGGTATCAGGTTATTTCTAGTAAGTCGCACTACATGTGGTTAGCCAGAACAGTGCTGTTAGATGGATATTATATCACTGTCATGCAAAATCAGAGCAAATAAGGACTCACCAAAAGCTTTATTGAATCCTGCCAGACACTGAAAATTCACCAGACAGAAGACTGTGCTAAAATTAAATCAATGCTGATGGTAAGTAGCATGTTTCTTCACTCTGAACTCCTACTGGAACTCTGGTGAGCCATTACACTGTTAAAGCTCCAACAAGATGCCTCTGAAATACCAATCAGCGAAACGTTCCTGTCGTAATGCAACGATGATGTCATGCTCTTCAAGTCTATTTTCGGGATGTGATGCAAATTCCTTTATGTGATTCCACTAAAGCAGGAAGTGCAAAGAAATATATTTGGATGCTGGATCCAGCCTGGATTGTGACTACATCCATGCAAGTCAGCACTCAACAGCACTCCTACAAGCTTGCACACGTAACAGATTCTCACTCATTAGTTCAATAATTCCTAGGACATGAGGAGTTCCCACTGACACCATTTCCATTACATTTCCAGAGAAATAAATATAATAAATTTACAGTCAGATGAATTATTGGCACCCTTGGTAATGAAGGGCAAAATGGTTCCGCAGAAACATCCGTTGGTCTGACGGATGATCAACACACATTTATTTATCTCATTTCACTTGCATATTCTATAATCTTCCCCATGTTGATGACCAAGCTCAAATTCACTCGGGTAAATTAAAAACGTAAAATTCACATGTGAGCATGCTTCAGTTACATTATGCTGCTAAGAATTCCTAAGTGTATGAATAATCATCACGCATGGTTCTGTCAAAAAGGACACTTTTTTAAAATAGCAGGCTAAATTTCATTCAATTAACTTTCTCTCATATTTTCAGAGTGAGATTTTGCATTTTTCTGTCCTTTTTTATAAATTCATCTTTTACACAAAAACTGTGCCATTAATTCTGGAGCTGGCTGTAGATGGGACATAAAGCAACTCTTCATGCTCTTTGGTCACTAAAAGTTCATATTAAATTTCATGATTTCAAGACACACACTAAAAGACAAAGGAGTGAAATCCACACATTGAAGCAGTACAAGATGCCCTTTTGCCCTTTCCATGAAATGTTTCTGAAAGGTGAAACATAAGCAAGGTAAACACTAGAACATGGCTTGGCAATAGCACGGGGAAATGCAAACTAATGCTTCGCAAACTTAGCTTTCATGAACCAGTCTATATAATTAGTCCTAATGCAGAACACCTGTAGTAACCTACGTGACGCATGAGCATACTGCAAATCTATTCTTGAGCGGCGTGAGTCCTCCGGCATGCACCGCTATTGGGAGTGCCCAAAACAGGTGTGCTGCACGCAAGCTCTGCGCGGGCCGATCCATGACAGAGAGCAGGAGAGAGCGTGGGGATTATTGTGGGTTACTTTCACTACAACTCACGGAATCACTGCAGTCTGTCGACTCACTGGGATCTTTTACTTTTTATGTGACTTTAATGAGGACACTATCCAATGATCGCTGCTTTTGCCCCTTTTTGAGGATTTCACAGAAATGAGACATTGCATTGTAAATAAACAGATGAGTGACACACACAGTAAGAGTATATGCTAGCGTGGAAGCCACAATCCTGCAGTGAGTGAGAGAGAGAAGTTGTGATCGCGTGAGGCTCGGCAGACAAATACTACTCGTATTGCAAAACCTCACTCGTTAACCAAGTCAAAATTTTTGAAAAAACTTTTGCTTGTCTTGCGAAATAGTCACAGACCAAGTTACTGTGTGTGTGTGTGTGTATTCTTTTAGGGACTGGAACACTTTCATTTCAATACTTTTCCAGACCTGTGCACAAGAAGCCTCCAACCTATTTCAGCAACTGTGGGATTAATTGTACTTTATTAAATGATCCCATTAATCCATGTTTTATTATTCTGAAATCACACATGCTTTACTGGCTAAGGGCTGGAGTGCTCATACAGCTAATATTCTAATATTTGAATAACTGGATTATCTTCATAAAAATCTGTGGTGTCTGTTTTATTGTTCTTCAGCTCTTGTCATGCTTGTCCACATGACAAAACACACATAGTACATTATACAGTACATAAAACACACAGAGTACATTACAATAAAATAAAGACGAGTTCGTCCAAAATAGCCAATAAATCCCTGTTTAAATTGTAGCCATAGTTACTAAGGATGTGTTTCAGGACAGATTTATTTATTGGTTTTCTCGGTTGAAATTAAGACACCACCACCACCACAGAGTGTGCAGATGGAGAATGAGCACAACGCTGTCCTGGGGGTCTGAGGGAAAGTGAGGACCTCGAGCGAAACTCCAGTAACCTGAGCACAGCTTTACCTTCTCTGTCTACACAATCTGCGTAACGTGCGCTTTTTCCGCACATACATAAAGGTGAATTAGACATTCTGGCGTACAGTCCAACACCAGCAGAATTACCCGCCAGGTCTGTCAGGACACAGAAGTAAGTTACTCAGGGCTGCTTTTTTTTATTTATTTTTTTTACGTAAATGGCGCTGTATGACACACACACACACACACACACACACAGTACTCAGCAACACAGCAGCGCTCCTAATTTAGCTAATCCAGCTGCATTATTAGCCAAGACACAGGCGTGTTGTGTAAACCCGTGTCCCAGGTTCATGTCATACTTACCTTCGGCTTGTACAGCCACTTTCGGAAGCGATTCATCATGGGGCCACCTCGCCAGCTTCACTGAGCCTTTGTATCCCCCTCCGAGCGGAGCAGCTCCTGTCCTGAACACCAGCCACTGAAACCCTGGACTGCTAACTAACGCTAGCTAGCTCACGCTACAGTGGCTACCTCGCTTCAAACAGCTCCGTGCCGAGCGGGCGAAACAAACACATTAAATGAACCCACAGTGCATCACGCCACGGGCCACAGAGGGCAGCGCTGACGGCGGGGCTTGTGCGCGCTTGTCCTGACGCCCAGTTGGTTGTCGTTTCTCATGACTGAGCTGAAGCAGGTACAGGCTCCACACAGCCTGCTGGCCGAAGAGCGGAGCACAACTGCGGAAGTGGCATCAGACTGAAGCGTTGGACTTGACAAACGTGTTTTTCCCACCGGTTTTTCGACAAACAGTCACATCCAGCTCTGGGATTGGCTCGTACCGTCCGGCAGTCTGTGTTCTGATTAGCGGGTGTTTGTTTTTTTACAGTCACCTGGCCAATTAGATGCCAGGCTCCTCTGTGAGTAAAAACTACCATCCAATCTGAGCACAGGTGTGAAACTGGTCAGAATATCGGTGTCAAAAGAAGTCTCCACAAACGACTCTGTGGATTAGATTCGAACAGTTTTTTTGTTTGTTTCCTGTTTTGTTTTTAATATCAATACTGTGTTACCTTGTTTCCCCTCCTGACACAAAAACTGTAATTTTCGGCACAGGAGAAGTGCGTTCATTATGTGTAAACTATGAGGAAGACTCGAATTTGGGAAACGCCCCGCTGTTGCTTAGCAACAGCAAAACATCTCTTGTACCTCCGGGCCTGGAGAGCAGAATGGAGCAATGTTTTCACGCTTATGGGAGCAATAATAACAAATTAGGGGGTAAGTTGTTCCTGAATCAGTGTGTTCTCGGCAGAATTATGTGTCCTTGGCATGCAATAACTCTTAAAATCCGTGCAGTCTTCAGGTCCCGGTAGTAGTGTGCCAGTAATACCAATCGCGGCCACTAGTCTGCCCCCAGCGCCTGTTTCGGGCTTTGCCGGTTGCG
>JAQLOM010000005.1:12639211-12650952 GCA_030068315.1 Chrysichthys thysi
GATTTTTACAACATTATTGTTGAAATACACAGTCCTGAAAAAGGGGCGTTTCTTTTTTTGCTGAGTATATATAAATAGAAAACTGTCATAAAAACACAAAAGCTTTGCCTGCCTAATGCTACAGCTCAGTCATGTATAAACAAGTTTTTTGTTTGTGTGTGCATCCAGGGGGCAAAACTGCTTTGGTAGCAGGTCACAAGATCATATTCAACTGTTATCAACATAGATTAAATTCTTGTTGATGATAAAATACCATTTTAGAGTTGAATCTGTGTCATTTGCACATTAATACAACATTATATAAAACATTATCCAACAATCGTTAACCATCAGTATAACCATCAGGTCTCTAAAGTTGTCCCTCCAAGTCCATAATTTCACAGAATTGTTTAGCTAATAGGAGCAACCTGAATCACAAAAACCTTTATGGCTTTGACAGGTTTTGTAAATTTCAGCCAACTCTTCTTATTTATCAAGATCAGTAACGTTAGTGTCACCAAGTTAACAAAATGAAAGTAAAAACATTTGACAAGGCTACATTACAACCTGCAGCATCTGAAACTGCCAGCTACTATAAGCATACTGTACAAGACAACTAGCTAGATCTGGGACAGCAAATGACTGGCACAGATAACATTGGAAGCCTTTGACCCACCCAAATTACCTCAATAAATTAATACAGTGAACTCCCGCCTACCGCGGGGGTTACGTTCCGGCGCCCCCCCACGAAAGGTGAAACCTGCGATGCCACATTAATTTTATTATTTATATATATTTTAAGGCTTAATAAACCCTTCCCACTCTTATTAACCTTCCCCACACTCTTATAAATACTTCCCATGCTCTTAAACACTGTCTACACTCAAACCTGTGTCATTTTAACAACATATAAAATGCTACATGCATACATATTGCCAGTGAGGTCACTTCCTGCTTACTAGCTGAAGCGGCTTACACAGCCACTTTCACTTTTCATCCACTGATGAAATACAGTGCATAATGTTTTATTTCGATTTAAATGTTCTTTTAATGTTTGAATTAACATTTTTTTTTTTAAATTATACATTTTATATTCCAGGGTCTTGCGAAAGCCAAAAGATTCTACGAATCAAAATGTGAAAATCCCCAATGCACTGAACCCGCAATAGGTGAACCGCGATATTGCGGGGGTTAACTGTACACAATAATGATGAAAAATTGCCACATCATATTGATTACATACACACCCTGAGTAATCCTTAGATGCATGTATTTATGTACTTTGTGGTCATGTGCAAGTGATAGTTTTATATTCTCCTCAGAATAGAAAACATTTTCCAACCATCTTTTCTGCAGTTGGTGCAGTCTACTGCACAGCAGCTACTTGTCATTTCTGCTTTTTGGCACAAAGAGTGCTGCTTTCTGCCCTCTAGTTGCATGCGCATCTCTGTGATGACGTTACACAGAAACCTGTCTCTGCCTCTCAAAACAAAACATGCAGGACCACAACATAATCAAGTCGCTCCTTCACTTACCATTCTGTAAAACTACGAGGGAGTGAGACTGGAATGAGTTCCCAGTCTGCTCCAGTCCAAGAGTTGTGTATGCCAAAAGTGAATATTTTGCTCCACTGAAATAAAAACCACAATAAATCATAATGGTGATGAGTCACTTTAAAAAGGATCACATGTACCCCTGCACATTCATGCATTTATTTACCTAATCTGCTGATCATGTGTCAGCAGCACAATTCTAAAAAAGGTCATGGGTTAATGTTCATATTAAATACCAGAATGGGAGAAAATGTGACCTCAAATATCAGGACCACCACATCAGGTTACACTTCTGTCAGCCAAGAACAGGAATCCAAGAGAACAATGTGCACCGGCTCACCAGTCAGCAGTTTCTGAAGCACTCAGATCAGCTTGTCTGGCACCAATAAGCATGCTAATGAGTGAGTGAGATCATATTTCCCCCCATTCTGATATCTGCTGTAAACATTCACTGAACTGCTTGACCTGTGAATGACTCCACACATTGTGCAAAGTGTGCAGGTGTTGATATGAAAGCAATCCATACAGTGGTATTGGGTTGGACTGAAGAAAAGCATCAGGATCTCCTCCATCCAGAAGGGGGCAAAGTTTCCTTCCAGATCCTTTCCCAAATGAGGACCGCAGCTTCCTGGCCAGTTTTTTTGGCGTGTTGACCATAGTTCCCTCCTCTTCCACTGCACAGCTGTACAGTTCAACAGCCAGTTCAAAGTCCGGCTCGGCCTCAGAGCTGCAATAACACAGAAACAAGCTTAAACACAAATCTAGTGCATGTTACCACTGCATTTGTGTCATAATTTCTAATCACTTACAAGATGGTTACACCCTCAAAGCAGATATCAGTCACTGTTCGGTCTACAATCACCATTTCTGTGTCAAATATCTCAGAGCCAATCTTCATTAGACAGAAGGCCGCAACCTGCTGAGAGTCTGTAAAAAGACGTCAGGGCTCTATAATATGACATTTTTTCCTTGACCAGTCATGCACCTATAACAACGTTACATATGCATGTAATTATAAACACTGCATGCCTAAGCTTTATTTATTTAAAAAAAAAAAAAAAAAAAAAAAAAAAAAAAAAAAAAAAAAAAGGAGGGGTGTGTGTTATTGAGTTAAAAGGAATTATAATAGTAATTATAAAAGGGTGTCCAATAAGATGTAGCCATATGTAGTAAACCACAATAAAAAGTTTAGCATTTTGGAATATGGCTTGGAAAACATGAAATTGCAGTTGAAACTATACAATTCATGATATATAAACTACATACATGTTTGAGTGGTTTTCATCGATAAGACTGTGATATAGCCAAAGAAAAAAGTAGAGTAGGCATTTATACAAATTCCCCAAGAAGAGACAAAACAATCAATTTTAACAACATTCACTGAAAATACAGGAACACAGAAGACCAAAGTATACTCACTCCCTTTGCTGTTAAAGTGCTCAGAATCCTTCCAAAATAGTGGGATCCTCAGACCTACATTCGAAGAAAGAGAACAGGAATGAACATGAACATACCCAAAGTATAGTTTCAACAATTGAGAAAAGAGGTTTCCCAACATCTTACCAGTTATGGCTACTTTGCCCTTGCAAGGTGTTCCATTCTGTGAATCTGAAGTCCTGTAAGAAACAGACATTTTTCACGAAAGCCTTCATAATTTTCACCCAACACATACAATTTTTGTGAAAAAGGTGTGCGCACACATTCTCCTGCCACACTAATGTACAAGCACACCATAACAGACCTCCTTTTAAGACTTTCAGCCACAGCCTGCTGCTCCTTCCTCCTCTGTGCCTCGCTCATGTAGGCTTTGATTCGTGCATTACATGTTAACAGGTTCTTGGCTGCATCGAGGACCTGTTCTCTCTTCGTACTGGCCACAAGAAGCTTATATGCCCCTGCTCTCATTCGCATCTCAAAGTCCATCTTCTCCTGGAGATTACAGTCCTAAGAAAAACCCAGCATCACAGATCTGTAGATGTTTTGCAGAATCTCACAAACTAGAGTTATAGCAGACAACAGGTGCGCTCACAAAGAAACGAAGAAAGGTATCATTTTAAAACGTAGGCTACCTTACCAAAATGCACAGCATTGCACAAGAACAAGCATTCATAATGAGACGCGAAGGATTTCCAACAGTTTTCTGTGATTTATTGCACATGGCAGGTTTTAAACAATGGCAGGAGTGCACAGAGACAGGCAGGGAAAAGATCTTTGTATGCAAGTGGGTGGAGAAGGACTAGCATCTGGTGAATGAAGACGAGGACGGACCTAAACAATGGGAACTTGTACCTAGAAAACCGGTTTAACTCAGGCTGAAAAAGCTGTGCAGTTTCATGTTTAGAACTCACTGAATTGCATTATTCACCTAATGGTTTCATAATAAACCTTAACCAGTGAGGACGATGAAGTAGATTTCTTCATTAAGGCACAAGTGAAGAAAAAGCTAGCAGTGTGGTTTGTTATTCAGGCTGGTGAACAGTTTCACTGGTCTTGATCACACCTGAAGGAGAGAGCACTGAGTGAACAGAACAGGTGGGTTAGTTTGGACGACTGGAGAGAAGCAATGCTGTTTGTTTGTTTACTTATTTATTTATTTTACACACGTTACGCTTCAACTTCAATTAGTTATCCTCTCACATTCATTTTAAGGTCAAAAGCAGTTATTCAGTGTCGAGCAGAGCCAATAAGGAGTTTGCTAGCTTTAGCTAATCCTCAACACTACTCCACTAACTGCAGTCATAAAACCCGACAGGTTTATCCTGGTTTTTGTTTTAAAACTCATGCCTTGTTTGTTAAATGAAGTATCTATATTATATATGTGGCGGAAATGTTGCTATTTATTTAGCTAACCCCGCTAGCCGAGCATTAGCTACGCTAGGTGAGTGAGGTCACTATGTGACCCAATAAAGGTGAAAAAACATGTCTGCCTTCTTGTCCTGTTGTTGTTGTTGTTCGACACCTACAGCGCCGTAACGTTATACATTTTCGACTAAACAGCACGAACATACCTCGTTTTGAACAACCAAAACGCCGTCTTTTATCTTCTTTCTCTTCACCTCCATGGCGAGGGACGAACAGGTCGATATGGTGGACCTTGTCCTCTCGTTCCGTTTGAACATTTGAACATCCCGCGGTGGCTCCATACTGGCTCCCTCCCTCAGCCAAGCCCCTCACGAGCTCAACAAACCGAGCGCCTCCACAGCTCCGATTCAACCAATCACCTTCCTCCGTACCTCGCCGTTGCCTAAACAACCACAGGGTTGTACCACATTTGAATTCGAAATGTAAACTCGAAAACGGACATTCCCCAAAACGCTGGTTGATCTCAATCATATTTAAGATTCATTCACATATATCTGCGTGTTACCCACCCTACCTAGCATCTGTTATCATTTTGTGTCTATATCCTGACTGAAAAATGGCTGTAATTCAAATCCCTTTTGTTAGCCTCTCCCGTCTGTGCTCGAATGGATCCACCCGGGTGTCTGTCGCACTCTGCATGCTAATCACTTCTCCTCCTCCTCCTTCTTCTTCTTCTCAGCGAGACTGATCAAATCTGTGCACCTGACCTAGTCACTGGACAATATCACTGTATCACTGTATCAGGGCGGAAAAAAAGCGCTTAGTGTCGGATTAGTGTTCACATCATCCCTGTCTCCGGAGGATTTCCGCCGCGATGTCTGTGACACCTAGATGTCTTTTAGAGCCGCTTTGGTGAATACAAACCCCGACAATCAGCCACAGGTCCGACCAGCACATCCATCCCAGTGATCGACACCCGAAAGCGCCTTCATTCCACCAGCTCACCTGCTGCAGGCTGCGGGGCGGAACCGTGTTTCAGAAGGTAACCCGCGCGCGAGCTGGGGGCAGATGACGTTATAACCGTATGTAGGAGACTCTGGCTGCATGACTTGGTGTGACTTTGTGCCTCTCTTTCAGGAGCTCCCAGGAATAAAGTGCACGACGCGAGAGGAAACTGCTCTGCGTCTGCACGGGAAGCTGAAGTCACCCAGGAACTGTGTTTGGTTTCACATCTGCGCTTTTGTTTTGTGCACGAGGAGAAAAAGGGCTTTGGGTTCCGCGTCGTGCATGTACGTCATAAGAAATACTGGGGCTGTGTGTGGTGTGATGAACAGCACGCAAGGTGTTGAGTAGAGCAGACGACACAGGCTGAAATCTGGTGAAGCATTATCGGCTTGAACTGGAACCAAAAGCACGCGATTGCATTAGGAATGGGTGCAAGTCAGTGTGTCTCCTACTTGTGAACTGGGCCCAGCAGTGCTTTCATAGGGGGATTTGACTGAAGATGTGAATTTCAGGGATTTTAATTCGAACATGCATCAGACCAAGGAACTGCAGTGCCCAGACATGGACATATTGCTGTCTACTTGTAGCCATGTGTATAAGGGTCCAGGTATCCAGACTGAATGAAGGCTGTTCTATTGTTTAAGAGTGCCAAATCAAAGGTGACTAGGTTTCCGAGTCTCACATGAACATCAAGTAAAGCCTGGTTGGTCCTGAAGATTAGGAGGGTGGGGTTCTCAAATTCTGCCTCTGGGCTCAGAAATTGCGATGTTCCACAGGCAGCAGAAGTTGTGCACGCGCAACACAAGTTTATTCGTGGAAAACGGCCAGGCTTGTGGCGCAGGGGCGCCGTCTCCACCCCCCTTCCGTTGCCCCCAGTGTGGAGAGCACGAGCGCTTCCATAGCCTGGCTGCGTTACGGGCCCACCTTGACTACAACCACACATACGATTCAAGACACAACCTCAGCCTCCCTACCAGCAGGGGGTACGTACGCACTGACAGCAAGAGGGCCACTGGTGAGACCCAGACAACAAAGGACGCAGGCACTGACACGCGTTCGCACGAGTTCCCGTTCAGCTCTGATCCCCTTCCACATGACCAGACTGCAGACGCGTGCCCAGAACAGCCTGCTTCCCCAGACAAAAGTGCCCCTTGTGGGGAGTTGTCCATTGACACCAAGCTCCTCTCTCCCCCAGTGCCCTCAGTGGGGCAGAGGCTTGAGGGCATGATGAGGACGGCCAGTAGCAGCATGGAGCGACGCCTGCTCCGGCTCAGCTCGGAACTGGCCCACACTGACACAGCACTTCTGTGTGAGCGCGCACACTCACACCACCTGGCCCAGGAGCGGCAGGAAGTGCTAGAGAGGGAGCAAGCTCTCAGCAGACAGGTGAACGCTGCCGTCATGGTCATCGCCACGCTGCGCCAGCAGCTCAGCGTGTCCGAGCATGAGCTGGAACGGCGGGAACAGTGAGTGCAACCTGAAACACAACTGCAGCAAAATTGTGTGTGTGTGTGTGTTTTAAATGGCAGATTAGTCAAATACCTTAAGATGTCAAGATAGTAATAGTTTGTTACTGGTTGTAGGGAAGTGCTTGCTATTCAGAAATTTCTGGAAGCAGCAGCGCAGCATGAGATGTGCGGGAAAGTCCGTTTGCGGCGGTTCATCGAGGGCCTCCTACGACGCATTGCCCTAGCTGAAAGGCTGCTGGAATATTACCAGAACACTCCCCATGAGCACTACTGCACAGCCCACACGGTATGTCACAGGCCACACTGTTAGACTCGGAGCTCATTCCACAACCTTATCTATACCCTGTATGAGTCAAAGTACAGTGTTGGCTACAGAAATAAGTGTTATGAATTGTCCATTGTAAGATGCTCTCTCTTGACGCTGTTATTTGTCCAGATGGCTCCTTTAGCTGAGACAGGTCCCCAAAGAATAACCAAAAGCAGGTATGGCTTAAAAGTTTTTAAGATTAACCTTGAGCTTGCAATTTGCACAGTCTGTACTTGGTTGCTTGTTTGTATTAGATTTTTAAGACAGTAAATTTAAGTGGTGTTTGGGATATTTTTTTCCTGATTACCCCTTGTAGCAGTCTTGCTTTTCCATATTACCTATTCATTGAGATTGACACAAGGCTGGTAGTAACGTTCTCCCTCACTTTTCTATGTTTTATTTGTCTTCATTCTTAGGTTTTATTTATTTTTTTGTATGTGCTTTGGGATTTAGCATCTTTCTGCCACATCCTGACTTTAAGTGGAATTGTCATGAAGTTGTGTCTACATATTTATAAATGCTTTATGTATGGTAAATGCATGAAGAAACCTGCAGCCTATGTGTTCTGATTTTTACTGCTAGGTCAACAGGAGAGCAAATGGTCCATGACGAGGAACTGTCCCACGGGCATCAGGCTGGGTGCGGAGCATCCCGGGCCTCTGGAGAGAGACGGAGCTATCAAGGCTGGGTCCAGGGCAGGAGGTCAGATAGTTACGAGGTTTAGGTGTTTGACCTGAGTCTTTCCCTGAATGTACTGTATATGTTTAAAATGTAGTGTATTGAAATTGTATTTTAAACAACTATATCTAGAGACAAAAGCAGCATTAAAGAATATCTCTGGCATGGATCTCATACTGATGGATCCTATTCAGTAAAATGTGGAAAGGCAGTTCAACTTGGTAGCACTTTTAATCTTATCTGCTTGGAATATTGTTTAGGTCAGGGTCCTGTAGGAGTCAGTTGTGTCTAGTGATGGCATGTTACTGTTCAGATAATCAGAAAACTCGCCACGTGGAATGCCTTTACACTCCCTCTCTAGTGCTGTGAAGGTTCTCGCATACTGCAGACATTGTGGACACATGGTGAGACTGCCCTTTAAATCTAATACATATGGCTACCTAGGTTAATAGTTTACATTTTCAAGAATTGCAAACTGAAATCTATATTATGGGAACTGAATGTCTGTTCATATCTAACTCTTGCTCAAATCAATGCAGTATTGCTGTACAGTGCCTTGCATAAGTATCCCCTGCACTTAATTGGGATCTACACTAAATTGCTCATAATATTGATGTGGGGGGAATATAGTTTGCAAAATGATGTCCAAAGTGACTGCCTTCTATGGGCTATAAAAGTGTCACATGAGGTGTTTATGGAAGGCCAAGGAGAGAATTATACCTAAACAAACATCATCGTGAAGACAGTACTTGCATATCAAGACTTATGAAGTCTGGGGCAAAGTTCTGGTAAAGAATCAATTGAATCCCATACTTTGAACATTCTGCGGAGCACCCTTAAAGCCATTATTAAAACATGGAAAGAATATGGCACTACCACATCTCTGCCTAGCGGAGGCCATCCACCAGTTGTCTCTGGTCTGATGTTTGGTGGAAACCCAACACGGCTCATCAGCATGAGAACATAATCCAAACAGTGAAGCATGCTGGTGGTAGCACTGACTTTTTGGTGGACAACCTCCTCTTACCAGGGCTGCGACTGTGCCATATTCTTTCCATTCTTATATCTCTGTCACTAGGTGGTGAAGACATTTTGTTTCCTGGTTGTCTGTCTGTCTGTCCACCTCAAGAACAAGTGGATGAATGTGAGCGGAAGAATTGATTCGATTTTGGAATCGATGCAAACAGCGTCAAGGTCACTGCAAGGTCAGATGTATTAAATAGTTTTACTTGAATGATGTCCTTAGTGTTTAAGTGTATTTTAAGGGTATTTGAGAGACACAACTTGGTAACAAGAAGGACTAGTCTAGTTGGTGAAACTATGGAGTTTGACTTGTTTAGTAATGGGGTTAATGTTGCTCTGCAGGATGTTCAAAATTTGCGATTTATTCATAATAAATTAACCTTGTTTTGATAGTTCTGTGGTCTTCATAATACTGTTTATTTAATCATGTTCCCTAATAAGCTTTTCCAGAGACAGATGTACAGTATTTGTATTGAAATTTAAGTAACCGTTTACTTGCACACAGCTGATTGCACCAGAACTAATTTAGGGGTTACAGAGCAACATTTCTGTTGGTTTTTTTTTTTGTTTTTTGTTTTTTTTTTTGGTAAAAATGTTTGCAAACTATATTGGAAGAGTTAAGAGTTTAAAGATGGGGGATGTAAATACTTATGCAAGGCCCACTTAAAAAAAAAAAAAAAAAAGTCATGCAAAGAGTTTGTAGTACATCACGTAAGGCCGTGTTATCCAAATATTAAATATGTTAGTTGGCCTGTGTTTGGCTTTCTTCATTTTAAGGTACTGTTGCACACTGAATATCTGAGATCTTGATATAATCTGAATGCATTTGTGCATATAATCAATTTTTTAGTGGTGCTGTTGCCTGGGGCTGTATACCCATAATCATAACCAGTATTATCATAACCAGTATAGACTGTCCTATGTAGAATGCCTCCTAACAGAAGCCAGGCTCATGTAAAATTCCACATAAACAAGATAAAATATCTTACCGTTGACGTTAGCTCAACCTGCTTTTCAGAAAAACACCAGTGATGTTTGCGTAGGTCTTGCGTTTTACACTGCAGTTTGACCTGTGTGAGGTGACAGTAACCAGAGCAATAGCACATTTTAAGCTCTGTTTTTGGTACGTTTATGTAGCAGTTAAACAGTTTAAACAGTAGCCTATATGTTTAGTTAAAAGAAGAAGAAGCTGCATTTGGTTTTTATCATGTACGAGAGAAAAGTCTCTTTATTTATCGTACGTTCCAAAGTATTAAATAGTTCACACTTTATTTCTCAATCGTTGTGAATATGTTCTACTTTTGTTGGGGAAAAAAGATAACGTAATACAGTCTAAACAACATCTAAGTGTTGCACACAATTATCGTTTTCAGCATAAATATCAAATCTCTCTACATACACTGCTGATTTTGTGCATTAGAAATCTAACTTCTAAAGTTCAGGTTTTTTCATGGTTCAGTTGTGGTCCGAAGTTTACATATAGTCATCATGGACATGAATGTCATGACGTATTGGGCTTACAATGATTCCTTTGAAATGTTCTTCTCAAGGGAAGAATGATTGTACAACTTTCATCTTTAATAAAACATAGTTTATTTATATTTTATTTACATAATTTTTATTTATTTATTTATTTGTTTAATTTTAATTTGTTTTTTTGGGAGTATTTTGTGTTTTCTGAAATCAACCTAATACAATACAGGGTTAAAATATTACATACACCCATTTAGATTATTAATACAGTGGTGCTGAAAGTTCCAAAATGTCTTTGAACTTGCCCAGGCCATGGCCACTTAACTTCCTGTTATTGATCATCATTGACTAAAACTGGTAGCTTCTCTGTGCACAACATAAAAAGGGTTTGCGTGACGAGTTCATTGGAGCGGTTTGCAACTGTGCCAAGATCTGGAAAAAGACCTACTGGTATACTGTTACCTTCAGCTGAGAGGAATTTGGTTCGGATGGTCAGGAGCAACCCAAGAACCATCGAGGCACAGGCCTGCCATGAACTGGAAGCTACTGGAACACTGTCTAAAGTCAAGCGAGTTTACATCACCAAGGACTGAGGGGCTGCTGTCCACGAACGAAGCCCCTGCCCCAGAACTGACAGCTTTAAGCTTGACTAAAGATTGCAGCTGATTACATGGACAAAGAAAAAGGCTTCTGGAGGAATGCTTTATGGACCTATGAAACATAGATTGAGTTATTGAGCAACAAAGACCAGAAGTACAGAGGAACACTGTACTAATTGATAAGTATGGTGTTGGTATCATCATGCTCTGGGGCTGTTTTGCTGCCAGTGGGACTGGTGCATTGCACAGAGTGGATGGAAAAAGGAAAAAGAAATATTTTGGAATTCTTCAGCATAAACTCAAACCATCAGCTAGGTGGGTGAAACTTGCACACCATTGGGTTCCAACAGGACAATGACCCCAAACTCGCATCAGAGCTCGTTGTGGAAGGGATAAAGCAGGCTAATATTAAGCTTAAAACAAATCCTGACGCCAACCTAACAAAAATATATGGACTGTGCTTGAAATCCGGATCTGTACCAGGAAAGACAAAGTTAATTGAACTTTATCAATTCTGCCAAGACGTGTGGTCACATATCCAACCTAAATTCTGCCAGAAGCTTGTTGACTGCTAGCAAAGCATCTGTTCAAGGTGAAACTTGCATTTAAGGGACATTTAACCAAATATTAGGTATTCTGTATTGTATAATTTTGACATTTGTGTTGATTTCAGACAAACCAAAATAAATTAAAGCCTGTGCACCAAGGTTTCTTTTTTTTTATTAAAGAAAAATGAAACAGTTCAAAGAAATCAAAAAAAGCCCAATGGACATTCATGTACAGTACAGGCCAGAAGTTTGGACACACCTCATTCAATGTGTTTACTATATTGTCATGACCATTTACATTGGTA
>JAQLOM010000005.1:12664560-12674621 GCA_030068315.1 Chrysichthys thysi
GTGGATGTGTAGTTAGGTAAAGTAGCTATAGGTCAATTAAATCACAAAATATATGTATCTAAATCAGTTGAACAGGCATGTGATTATTTCCAACCAGTTTATGTAGATGTATCCTTGGGACTCTTAGTGATGTCTATCAGTTAGCATTAGTTTACCAGTTAACTCCCAGCTGCTAAGAAAACATTACTGCTTTATTGTTTTTCAGGTCAACTTCTTACCTCAGCTTCTTGAAGAAGATTCAGTTTTTGCTGAAAAGTAGCTTATGGACTGAACAGAGGTTTAACAGCTAAGCTGGCAGGCAAGTTTCAGTGCTGCGGTTAAGAACTTGATCCAGTATACAGGAAACTGACTTACTATTCCATATAGTGAGTGAGACAGGAGGCAGCTATGGGGGCTACGTGTTTGTCTTCCTGAAACAAGATCGAGACAGAGGCTGTAGGGCAAGCTGCTTTCCTATTTACGGAATAAAAATCCAGTTAAGAAGGTTTGTTTATATTCTTCATTTAGGCCGGGTGGAAATGCAGTCTCTGTGGACAACCTTTTCTTTCTTTTGAAAAATGCTAACCTTAAGCCCACTGAGGCCCCCTTTTCCAAGTCCCTCATTGGTTCGGTCAGTCTTTCACCACAGCCAGCACTCTGCACATGATAAATAAACTTAATCTATAGGCTATCATGGGTTCCCAGCCAAGGTCCTGGGGTACTCCCTGATTAGTTGTATCAGATATGTTAGAGCAGGAAAGGCATTCACACGTGGAGGACAGGGGGTCCTCCTCTAAGACTGAGCTTGGGAACATGAGGATGCCTAGGATTTTATTATTTTTTTAATTCATGTATTTATTTTGGAGCACATGCCCCTGAAGTCCTCTGCATATTCTGGTTAAATAAGGTAGTACACGGGTTAGGACATACCCATTTAAACGATATGACGTCTCGGGCTGAAAGGTGGTGAATAAGGTCCAGTGCCCTTTCCTTGGCACGTGGTCAGGGTTCAGGACGTTGTTCATTTCTCACATGGCGCCCTGAGCCCCTGGTGCCTGGGCAGGAGGAGCGTTCGCCCTTTTCTCTCTCTGTCTTTGGTGGACTTTCGTGTGTCTCCTTCGCTCGTCGCTCCTGGCGAACCTCCGGCCGCAGAAGTCGCAGGAGAAGGGCTTCTCGCCCGTGTGCGTGCGGATGTGCGTGGTTAGGTGGTCGCTGCGGCTGAAGCTGCGCATGCAGATGCGACAGTGAAACGGCTTGTGGCCGGTGTGGATGCGCACGTGGCGCGTGAGCTCGTCGGAGCGCGAGAACCTGCGGTCGCAGCCCTCGGCTGGACAGGGGTACGGCCGCTCATGGACCGGGATCTTACACGGCCGGGTCGGGTACCTCCTCGGGCGCAGTATGGGTCGTAACGGGACACTCTGGGGGTTGGAGTCCGTGGGCGGCCTCAGTCCATCCACGGGACACGAAAGACTAAAATTTCTTATCATGTTCAGCGGAGTGAGGGGAGGAGGAACTCTCACAGAGTCCAGAGAGCAAGAGAAAGGCTTTCGGTCCGGGAAGACTGGCGCATCCCTGTGCGTGCTGCTCTGGTAAAAACCTCCGTAATCTGGTATGATGGAGAAAAGCGCACCGTCCACGGTGGACTTCGGGGACGTGTAAGAAGCCGGCGGGTACGTTATCGGGCATGTACTGGTCGACAGGAAAGTCGAGGGGTCCTGGAAGCCATCCGCACTACAGGTGTAAGGAGGAGGTGGTGTGTACATGTGCTCCATATCCTTCTCGTGGTCTTTGGCACAAGTGGGAGCTCCGGAGAGGTCTGTGGGTCCTGGAGGAGAGGAGGTAGGGAAAGGGGTGAGAGCAGGTGTCGCGCTTTGTACTTCTGCACAGACAAAGTTGATCAGGCTGTCTGGGTTCCAGCTGCCGTGTGCGCACTGAGCCCCGATGGCGATCTTGCCCGTGTAGGCGACAGGAGAGTTCTGGGTGCTGCTCGGATCTAGAAAGTCAGCAATGCGCTTTTCCTTAGAGAAAGTGCCGGCGCCCAGGGCACCTATCAGATAACCAAAAATAAGAAACAAAGGTAGATACTGTGTGTTAGTGTCTAACACGTTGAACTTTCCTGTAGCCTACAGTTTGGGCATATAATAAAGTCTGCACGAGTGGAGTTCATTCCCAGCATGATATATTACACAGAAAAAGTTGTAGGCTTCTCTGTATTGATTCGTTTGTGTACACATGCCTTGTTATTCCCTGCCACAGGAACTGCGGTACATCTCTCTCACCATACAAAAAAACCCTAAAAAAAAAACCTTTACAGCCTAAAACTAACTTTTGCACAGGGGAAAACTGATTAACTAGTCGAGATATATATGTATATATTACACACACACATGTATACATATGGAACATGTTCCAGACAGAGAAGCAGAGCGCGTGTACAGTCTATATTTGTGCGCTTACCTCCTGATGCCTCTCTTCCCACGTCTACATGAGGAAAGCCGCTCGGTATGTCTGTAGGGATTTCATCCATAGGACAAGCATCCGTTGTGATGGAGCGAATGAACTCAGTTAGCGACTCAGCGACTTTATCCACACTGTTAGCTGTCATGTTAAGCCACTGCAAAGTTGCCCAGAGCACTGAGTTGTTGGTTTTTTTTTTTTTTAACATTCAGGTTTCACGAGGCATTATAGACTAATTTCGGACATAGACATGATGATTACATTTACAACGGATATCTTTATTGGTGGGATATCTTAAATATGGTGAACTGCGGGTTCGCTGGTCTGTTGTCAATTCGCACCCTTCCATTCACCCGACGGTGGATAAGTGAGGCGCGTGGGTTAGTAGGCATTTTAAAGGACGCTTTCAATACGGGCTACGTCATTGACCATAAAAGGACATGAGATAAAAAGAAGGATGGGCAGCTAATAGGAGGCACGCACTGTGACACGACGGGGATTCATTACCGAGCAAATCTTTTTTTTTTTTTTTTAAGCGTTTGGTGTATGCTTGGCCAGATGTGCGGTCACATCTGTTGGTGTGTCTGATATTGCCTGTTTTACAGGTCACTTTGCTGTCTGTCTGTGCGCAGTTTCTTTGCAGGTTGGGGAGAGACGCGCAGCTGACTTTCCTAATCGAAATCAGGAATTCCGGTCAGGTCACTCCCATAGAAGGATCTCATCCGGCGGCCTGAACACGCCCAGTTGGTCTAAAATGGAACATCCGGAAACTTCGACACGGAAAAACAGCGCGTTGTGGCGGATAGGCCTACCCATTCTGTCATCAGAAGCACAACCAAAGGTAATCAGAAATAACCCAACTTTCCTGCCTGCATGAAGGAAAGTAGTATTTGAATAAAACTGGGGGGACTTTTTAACTTTAAAGGCAACACCGAGGAAACATGAATTAATAATCCAAAGCTAGCATCACATCCAAAAATAAAATTTTTGCTAACATTTTCTTCTCCCCTAGAATCCTCAGAGAGGGTGAAGGGTATCTAAACACACATATTTCACCTGTCTTGCACATTGATAGGCTACAGCTTTGTTCCAGACTCAGTGGGGAACCCAGTGGAGAGTGTGTGCTTCAGTGTAACAACAAACAAAACTTGAATACTATAGCTAACAATTACAACTGGAGTTTGAAAAGACATGAAAAGACAGATGCGGGCTAGATCTCATGTAAAGACAGGAAGCCCGTGTGTTCAGCTGGTGAAAAATAAATGCATGGAGCCTTCCTGCACTCCTTCAAAGCTCCAGTCTGGGACCATTACACTTGCTGGCAACCTTTCACTAAAACCGTGTAGATGTTTCAGAAAGCAAAAGGTGCCTCATTCGTGATCAAGGACACCCTCCACACTCATCCCACCACCTCAAATGAATAAAACTACTAAACTTTGGGGGCTAACTGTGTATACAAAGCTGTAGCATATTATTTTTGACACCTCCTCCTGCTTCACAGTGTTTGATAAGTGTTTCTGTGATGTGAACAGAACAGAAGTAATAGAAAAGACGACACGGGCAAGTTTGGAAACCTTTAGTTTGCTCCGTATAGGTTTGACTTGAGAGCGAGTGGACACCCATGCAACAGTTCCATAATTCAATATTACTTCTCCCTTCCTCCCTTCGGGTTGGCAGGAAGACACTTTACATACAGTATCTCTGACACAGCATCAAACTCCTTGTCGTCATTCTTTGTTTTTCTGCCACCATGATCTATTTTCATCTGTGGCGGCGTGAGCAATCGAGCAGTTGCTGTACTTGTGATTGAGGCCTAATTTTAAAGCCACCCACACAAGAGAACAGCCCCTTCTCCGTGGATTCTCAGCCAAAGCCGAGGCTCTCCTCGCTGAATAGATTTGCCCTCCTACAGCTTGCCGCTCTACTACCTCCTCCCTGCCTAGCTCCTGCGCACGCCGAGCTTCTCACGCGCCCACACACACATGCATGCACATGTTTTCACTGACTCTTCACACAACCCAGAGTGACGCAACCAGTTTCACAAGTAGTCTATGTCTGAGTTATCTCTCTGGACTACATTCTGTGCATTAAAAAAAAATAGAATTCCTTTAATTGTCTTGCGTTTTTATGTGTAGCCTGTGGGAGAGCGACTGAGGAGCTGGAATTATGGCACGTTTGGAAACCTAGTAATTAAAGAGTCATGTCACTCACAGATAAATGTGATGGCGTATACACACTGTGTGTGATGGCAGTTCACTAATGAGAGTATGTCTCCCCACGCATAAACACACACTACTTCAATTCTCCTCCTGTCATCTGAGATGCTGCAGTCCTGATAAAGGGCTAATCTGAAATCATCCCATGAACTCTTTTAATTTTCTCATACATTTAGTGGTAATGACTTTTAAAGAAAGTCTGTCTTCTCCACTGCCATTTACTTAGTCAAATGATTGTAGGCTGTCTGAGGAATTCACATGCATTTCTGACACATGCTTTATAAATTTTAAAGTTTTCAGGACATGTCTGCTAATTTCTGTAATGGACGACCTCCGAATGGTTCATAGTGCACTACATAGGAATGGGTTTCAGGCTTCCACACCCTATTTTGTGCTTTATATCTTGAATAGTGAGGCAGTTTGGATTCAGGCTTGCCTGCTTCAACATTGTTGGGGGCAGAGCTACAATCCCACTCCATGTCCTTCTCCTTTGTTTCACACCCACAGGCACAAAAATGTATTCCTTTTGTGTCTGCATTGCCAGCTTCTCTTTGAGATTTCTATTTTAATCTATCAGAAGCGAACAGGCACAAGTTAATAGCTGAGGTTTTTTTTTTTGTTAAAACCTAAACTGTATTAAATTGCAGGAAATATAAATAAGTGACGTCAATAAAAAGCATGTTCTATTCTCTGTGGAAACGTTCCACGTCGCAAAAAATACATACAAACCCTTACTATTCTATATTTTATCTTCATAATATGCGTATTTTGGTTTGTCTGATTGTTTGGCATAGCCGCCACAACCCCCAGCACTCTGTGCCCCTCCCATGCCCCTTGTGCCCTGTACGCCCACGCCACGCCATGTTTCACCACCCGTTTTGTTTGCGTGCGCTGTGGCCCTGTATGGGGGTCTGTCGACCCCTGCACACACCGATTAATCAAACGTCACAAAGCGATTCCTTTAAAATAGATTATTCCCTTTCATTACACACCATACTAATATTCAACGCATGTGTTTTGTATACTGACACATTGGGCCCCAAAACTCTGCTGTCTGGGCCATTTTAAACCTATGTTTTTCAGATTTTTATATTTAAAGGGGTATTGCTTACTTTAGTATCCTGATTTTAATTCCAAGAACAGAGTACGATTTATATAAGTTTTGTGGGTTCCACATTTAGAAAATGTATGACCTTACAACATATTAAGTGCTAAATATTGTCATATCTATGTAGATCAATTATACCTTAATTCTAAACATTTGTTTTTAAATTTTTTCATGATTTAATGCCAGTACAAAATGACACAAGATCTCACAAAGCTTGTCTCTTTGTTTGGTTTGCACTATTACCATTTTGCTCCTATTTTGCATAAAGTAGCTATAAACCTATAATGATAGCATCAACAATATTGATTTTGCCAGTAGTTGGACAAGTATGTTAGCTACACACATTACACACCGATGTTATAAACAAAGTTTAACACTTACCAATATCTTCTTTGAGGCTCTATTGGTCCTTCAGTGGCTCTTCGATTTATTCAGCTAAAATTTCCACTGAATCTTGCAACTCTAGGCCTTTCTGCTCCTGCTGCCAATACACTTACACACAACCCACACAGGACATCTCACACACTCTCACAGAGCTATAAGAGCAGAACCAGTCATATACATTTCCTAATCCCAGAAAGCAACTGAATAAATCAGACAGTGGGTTTGTTCCCACCTCTACACATCCTCCGAGTGGAAATTGTTATGATAATGAGAATAAGGTTTGGGAGAGAGCTAGGAGATTGGACCAGAAAATGTTTCCTTTGCTGGGGGGGAGTCTGTAGGTGTTTGGGTCACATATGCACACCATGCTCAGGGCGTGGTTTTCCTAACAGCTGACCCTTTGCAGAATGCTTCCTCACCAATAACACACACAACATTATTAGGGCCAAACTAAAGATAAAAAAAAATCCCCGAAAACCACTTAGATGGAATATCAGAAACTCTATGTCGACATTATGTTAGGCTTATAAATAGAAAGTGCTGTGAAGTCAGGACATGTTTAGGATTTTAGGGAACTATAATATTGCCCAATGTCTGTGTACAGTTGAACTGTGTCAACATTGATAAATCAAGAAATCTTAACAGATATTCAGAGCTTTGTGGGCTCTAATTCGGATCCCTTGCAAACCAAGTACTCTTTCCAAAGAGGACTTGATATTGATCATATGATCCGTGATGTACATTTCAGATTAGATGTGGATAGGAGCTTTACTTAGGAAATGTAATGTAATAATGGCCCACATGGAAAAGAGCCAGTTTGTAATTCTAATGAATGAGTGGAACTCTGTTTTGGAGACTGGCGCGCCCCCCGTCACCCTTCTTACCCAGTGCGTGGGTGGAGAGCCCAAGAAGATGGATGACCACGCTCCTAAAGTGTGATAGGTATTGCCCATGTCACCACCAAGAAACAAAGACATAAGGCAGCAGGATGGATTGCTTGGGGGTGTTGATCATTAGGTGTAAAATCGACACAGACCCCACAAAACATCGGCATCACTGCTTACACCTGCGATGACGATTTATGTGCGCTATACTTTGTTTTTCGTATGATAACAATACAAATAGATAATTTTTACATGGATCTATTTGGCCTGTTCCCCCCCATACACCGAATTATGGGCATAGCATGATGGTTCATAATCTATATTTTCTTCCTAAATAATGTAAACGTTGTTATCATTGCTTAATATAAAACAGTATACATGACAGTGCAGTACATGTAACTTTATCAAATTTGACAACTGTACTGTCACTGGGTTATATTAGCTCATGTGTGCTCAGGTTTCTTCTGGCTTTCAGTTCAGTTATATTGCCTTTCAAAACCTTGGTACCAATTCTTTCTCCAAATTTGCTTTTTTAGCAGTCATGAGATTAGGCAAGGGGCTTGGTATTCAGTCATTAATAAATGTTATAATTGCAGTAGAAGGTTTCTACAGCACTCGATACATGCTGCTGGCAGTCACTACAGTTTTATGTGACTAAAATAACCTAATTAAATAAATAGAGGTTTCCCTCTATCCAATCAAGGATTACTGTCATATCAATTTCAAGTTGGAGGTTTATATTTATTTCTGATATTTGACATGACATGAAATGTTAAGAGCACTGTTTTAAAATGTCATTTGTTTTCACCATGAAGTTGTACCTTATCTGATACGTCCTAAACATTTGCCAGCACAGCAGATGGCGCCAAACACCAACAATTATTGGACATTTGCCCGAGAGGGATTGATATCAAACAGCTCCACACAGAGGCAATACTGATGTGCTGAGATTTTGGTCTAGATTTGCCAGAGCTCCGCACCAGTCTTTGTGACACTTAAGAACAGAAACAGGAAATGTGTGAAAACTTTGCTTGTGGAGATCTGAACTGAACTAATGTAAATGCCCACTGGGTTCTTCATTATTTTTATCTCCATTTCAACTCCAGATTTCCAGTGCAGAAACAAATGGGTTCATATCCACAGTTACTGGACTCCAATTTATTACATGTATTTTCTTAGCAGACAGCATTATCGAGAGTGACTAACAAGGCAAACATAAATATCATCCAAAAACTGATTTCTGGCAGCCAAAACAACCTTCCACTATGTAAAGAAAAACGTGAATCACTGAGCTACCTTTATTACTAAAATGACTTGGTAACATCTATATGAATCCAAATGAGAATAACCTAAATAAAGTCATAACATCCCCAATATATTTGTCGTTGTGCTCATTCAGCTCTCCCAAATGAAGCGTCATTAAGGACAGAAAACGGACTGGTAAGACACCTGCTGGATTATAGATGGTGCAACACCAATTATGTAAAGGAGCACTATGAGCTATTTAGTGCTGTTGAGGAGTCATGACCGTACGGAGCAATATTAATTATTTCATTCATACTCAATTAATTATTCAGTCAATCAACAAACAAATGCACTTTGGCTATTGTTTAATACTGGTGAGCACTGAGGAGGAGCATTCAAGTCACATTAACGGTCAATTTAAAGGTAATTACAGGCTTGCACATGAACTAGATTTTGCCTGATCAGTGTTAAAAGATGTCACTCTTGAATGCATGCATAATCTATTGCTCTCTGACTGAAATAATTAACAGGTTCTGGAGCTCTAGAGCTCCACACATATTCACCAGTAATGTCTAGTTAGAGGCACAGAAAAGGGTGAAACCTAGCAAGATTTTCATCATATATAAATGAAGTTAACACCTCTAAATCTCCTTGAGCCTCCAAATAGGGCCCTAGCACGGTCCACAGTTTCACAAATATTTCTGCCAAGACGACATGGATAGATGACCAAAACACAGGCGCTTGTAATATCAGAACGTGTGACTATTCTGGGAAATAGAGTGAGATTGGTGAAGGAAGACAAGCCTGAAGTTCGAAATTGTGGGAATTTTCCTAACTCTCCTGCCATGCCCTTCTGCTCTGCTCTGGGTTATTAGTCACTCCTATGTCTGACCTCCAGGAGGATATTAAAATGGCAATGACACTGTTACGACATTCTGTGAGTATTTGGAAACCCATACACCGATGTAATAATTAACAAAAGCAAAGCATTTATGCAGCTCACTGTTGTTGGCCGTTTATTGCAGCAATAGAGCTTTGTATCTCCCTGAAACACATTTATATAAATAAACTGTCACTAGTTGCAAGGTGACATTTATTTACAGGCTTATTGGTTTATTGGGGTTTAGATTTAACTCATTCAGTAAGAACTATATGGACTATTCTTACTGTTCACTTTTTTAGGAATACCTGCACAACCGCACATCCATGCAGTTATCATGTGGCAGCAGCATCAAGGGCTTTGAGTAATCTTCATATCAAACATCAGAATGAAGAAAAAGAGTAATCTCTGTGACTTTGATCATAACATGGTTGTTGATTACAGAAAGGCTGGTTTGAGCATTTCCAAAACTGCTGATCTACTGAGAAATTCATGAACAACAGTCTCTAGAGCTTACAAAGAATGATATGAAAAACAAAACCAAAAAAAAAACCCCCCACCGAGTGAATGACAGTTCTGTGGGTGGAAACGCCTTAGATGAAAGAGGTCAGAGGAAAATGACCAGATTGATTCATGCTGCCAGGAAAGATAAAATTAAAAAAATAAGCAAATAATCACTCTTTACAGCTGTGGTCAGCAGAAAAGCATCTCAGTGTGCATAAAACATTGAAGTTGAACACTGAAGTGGATGGGTGATAACAGCAGAAGAACAGGACTATGAAGAACATGAGGCTATTTTAGACTCAGACTCACCGAAATTTACTCACTCACCTTCTGCCACTTAATCCTGTTCAGGGTTGTGGGGGGAAGCTGGAGCCAATCCCAGCTGACTTTGGGTGAGAGGCGGG
>JAQLOM010000005.1:12679254-12693984 GCA_030068315.1 Chrysichthys thysi
GGCCTGGGCCTCCCTCCTGAAGCTGTTGCCCCCGCGACCCGGCCCTTCCGGATAAGCGGTAGAAGACGAGACGAGAAGAGTGGGAGAATATTGCCAAGTCAAGATATGCCCTGGTGATAGACTCTCACCCAAAAAGACAGAGGGGTTTAATGAAATCAGAAGGTCCTTTAACAAAGTATTAGTTCAGGGGTGTGCACACTTGTACAATCAAGTTATAGTAACTTTTGTGTTTTTCTCATTTTCCCCTAAAACGTTTCACTGTTTTTCACTTAATTTGAACACATTCTAATTTCACATTAAGGGTGGAACATTTTTTGGCAAGATTTATCTTAGCTTTATTTTTTAACTTCACAAAAAGCTGAAATTTTAACAGGGGGTGTAGACTTTTTTTTTTTTTTTTTTTTTTTTAATCAACTGTATAGCACATAAGCAACTTAATTTTTTAACTTGCCCAAAACAGCATCATACTTTTTTTTTAGGTTTTGCACATCATACATAAGTAATGAATGGAGACAGCACCAGAGGACAGACATGTATAAGAATATGTAAGTGAAAGTGTGCTGTTACCTGTAATTTGTCCTCATAATTAACTTGGTCTTTGAGAGGGCGGAGCTCCTGGGTCAGGTAATATGAGTTGTGGGCATGTTCAGGGGACACAAAGTCCACATTCACCTGAATGCAACTGTGCAAATTCATCACCTGCACATCCAAAAAACCAACACATTAAATGTTATAATTAAAAAAACCAACAACAACATGCCAACTCAGCAATAACAATGCAAAGAATAATAGACACTGACAAGAGGTGTTCATGGGACTGGAAATGGGATTTTTATTTACACTCACGCTCGCTTCTGTAGTTCATTGTGTGTACCTGCCTTTGATTTAAAATTTTTCCAACACAAACAAATTACTAATTTAAACCACAGTGCCTCTCACCAAGAAAAGGCAGTTACTGAGGATGAATGAGTAAATGTACTAAAGAAAGCACTATACCAAGTCTAATATGTGCCTAAGCAAATCAATATACAGTGGAACCTTAATTGCGAGCATAATTCGTTCCAGAAATGTGCTTGTTATCCAAAGCACTGATATATCAAAGCGAATTTCCCCATAAGAAATAATGGAAACTCAGATAACTCATTTCACAACCCACAAATATTTATATTAAATGATTAATACAAATATAAAGTAAAAATACATAAAACAAAATAACCTGCACTTTACCTTTAAGAAGAATCGTGGCTGGTGTGAGGGAAACGAGAGAGGAGCAGAGAGGGGGAGAGGAGGAGGATTATTGTGTAGGATGATTTTCACTACAACTCACAGAATCACTGCAGTCTGTCGCTCACTGGGATCTTTTTCTTTCGTGCGACTTTAACAAGGAAACTATCCAATGATCGCTGCTTTTGCCTCTTTTTGAGGATTTCGGGGAAATGCGACATTGCATTGTCATTAAACAGATTCATCGCTCGCACTGCTACAGCCTTATTCCGGTGGTGCTTTTCTAGAAAGTTTTGCATTCTTTCCCACATTTTACACATCTCCCTGGAAGCAATTTTCATACACACAATAACAGTATATGCTAGCGTGAATGTTGACTATATGAGTGAGCCACAATCCTCCAGTGAGTGAGAGAGAAGTTGTGATCACATGAGGCTCGGCAGACGAAGCGTATGCATACTATTCATATTACAAGACCTCGCTCGTTCATCAAGTCAAAATTTATTAAAATTTCTTGCTCGTCTTGCAAACCACTTGCAGACCAAGCTACTCGCAATCCAAGGTTCCACTGTATAGCCTCTCTTTGTGCTGTGAGATTCACATCTGACTGACTGACATCCTGCAGAATCCCAGTTCTGATGCAGACCTCTTCTCTGGTCTATGTACCTTTTAGCAGTGCTAAAGTATATCCAAACCTATTTGTGTATGGATTTGGGTTCATACTTGTTATTAGTACCACACATAAGGGACTCCAAGATCCATGACTCTGCCCTTTTGTACTCTACTCTGTCCTTGTCCTTTAATAAAGCATGTGAAATAATGAGAGATAATGTGACAGAGAGTGTGTGGAGGACCTGGTGCAGGGCTCCGGCAGGGATGATCACAGTGTCTCCATAGAACTGCAGCAGCGTGCGACACTCCACACCGTGTTCCTCCAACAGCTTCTGCCGCAGCTTTGGGCTCAGGTACCAGCTTCCCTCACGAAGAGGGTCTGCCTCACTCTCCCATTCTGCCTCAGAGTCAGCTTCAGTGTCTGCCTCAGCACGCGCCAATGCTACCTACACACACATACACAAATACATATTTAAGGATTAAGGATTACGCCAGTGGATATTAATTACATGCCTACCTTCTACCTTATTACACACACACACACACACACACACACACACACACACACACACACACACACACACACACACAAAATCAGTATTAGAATTATGTCCAGATGTCCACTGAATGTTTGACCTGAGGGGATTAAACACTGCGCTGCTTTAATGAACAGTACCATACCGTTTGCAGGAATTCCTGGATCTTGTGGAGATCTTTACTCAGGTAGATGTGCCACAGTGCTCCTGGAGTTTCATTGAGATCCCTCAGTCTCTTCTTTGCACTCTCATCCAAATCCTCTCTCTCCAAGAGCTTCAAAACTCCTGAAAGACACAGAGTTACCACAGTGATACACACAATGGGTCATGAAATCCCTTTCAGGTTACAGATTGGTGTTTTTTTAGAAACCATTAAAAGAATAATGCAAACTCACATGATGTTACATACTCAAATGATGATAATTATTAAACGATGATATAAAAAAATCTACAAGTTTATTTTTGCTGACTAATAGCAGGGAACATGTGTCAGAAGGAAAACATGAATTAATGTGACAGCCTGTCAGCCAATCACAAACAAGTATTTCAGTGAACATGTTATTAACTAGAATACAGAATAATGGTCATATAACTTACCACTTGATTGGGGTGTTTTTCGAACTAAAATGATATGGTTATATATACATTTTATAATGATTTATTATATATCTTTTATTTTAGATTAATTTCAGTGCCATGGGAAACCCTAAGGTTGCATTCACTATTAACCCTTTAATCAGGCAAAGAACCATATTTGATAACTTCAACTGACATCCAAAATGGTCCCCCATGCCTCTCCGTGAGGTCATAGAACCATATGGATTGCTCCTATCCTAAATAAATGGTCCTTTATGTATATATATGTGTTTCTCTTATATATTTGTTTATATCTATATGCACTTTTTGGAATTTTTTTTAACCCTTTTAGAAAAGTTTTTTTTACACTGAGAATATATGGCAACTCTATTAACTTTGATTTTCAACATAAAAATGTAAAAATTCTTGTAATAAAACTCTAGGGTTGAAAGTTTGAATTTCCATGTATGTCGATGTCATATTGTAGTGCCCCATCAAGGGTCAAGGTCTAACCTGACATGGAGAGTCCTCCATTGCCCTTGGCTACACCCACGTAGACCAGAATACTCATAGTGTCGGAGATTTCAACATGAAGATTGCTTGTTCCAAAGTCCTGCTCTGGGCAAGCTGTCACACCTGCATACACACACGTGCACACAAACACAAACACAAATATAAATAGTATAGGAATATTAAAAGTACTGTGCTGCTAAAAAATGGGCCACTAAGACGGATTATTAAAACAAATACTCAGGATGACCGACTAAGAAGAACAGTAAGCGGGGAAGGACTGGGGGAATACCATGTGCACAGCAAAGGCGAGGACCCAGATCTGGCCGGATGAAGAATGATGGAAGGCGTGAGGCCAGGTTAAGGGCACCATCTGGACCAGTGTATTCTGGAACTGGCAAAGCCCTCATAACATCTTCATACCTAGCAATGGCAATCTTATTTTATTATCCAAGACATGAACCAAACAATACTTCTGCATATCTGCAGTAAAACCTTTGTTCAACATGAACTAGGCAAATAAAGATCATTATATCATCACAAATGACACAGGAAATTTTTTTTTGTTAAAATCAGACCCCACAGTTATCACATGATTAACTGACAACTCACAAAAGGTTACCGTACAACAGTCAGCATAAACTTGTGCTTCATCTCGAGGTGTATATTAAAAAATGTTCAACTTCTATTCAAATCCATGAAAGTTTATTCAAATGCTGGAGGCAGAGTACGTATGCAGAGGGCAAGTGTGGAGCACTAACCTGGATGGCATGAGTGCCAGGAATTCTTCCCCTGATGGCCAGTCCTTTAGTCTGTATACTGCAGGGTCACCGTTAGGAGATTTAGTTCTCTCTGATGAATAAACAAACACATACAATATGATACCATTGTAAAAGTAGTAATCGCCAACCTTAGTCCTACAGTACCCTTGTTTTCCCTGTTGTAATACACCGGATCCAGCTAACCAGCTAATTAACCTCATAGTATAACCTACACCGCACCAGGCCCCATTTGGGCTGCTGAAAAGTCTGAGATATATGTGAACAGACCAGGAGTCAAACTAAAGGCTTAAAAATACTGGATAAGATATCCCAGCAGAACACTTACTTGACACATCCTCAAATCCATCCCAGAATTCCTTGACACAGGCGTTTATAATGCTCCCATCACGGCAGTTGTAGAAATCGCTGTGGAGCGCTGAGAATTCTCTACTAAAATGCTCTGGCTTCCACAGACTGGCATTCAGACTCTTGTGCAGGCCAGAGACCAGCACCGGCTGTGGAGAAACAACAATATCAAAATCAGTCCATACCTTATGCTTACACCAAACCTTCTAAAGGTTATTGATGACGAATTGTGTTAAGAAGTCATTACTCCAATAAATATTTGTATTTACTCATATGCCAGTTAAAAGGAGACATTTCAGTGATGTTCCACTCTTAATGTTCAGAAAAAAAAACCTGCCTGCTTTGTATTGTCTCTCTAACCAAGAACTCAAACTCTGCTCAGTAACACAAACCTGCTCTTGTGTCCAGTTTTCTTTGAACAATCTTTGGTTGCCATGGTGGTGGTGATCTTTAAGCCAAAGCAACCGATGGCTGCCTATCCAATCATGTGGAACGCTGGTATGTGGGTTACCCAGTGGGATTCGAATAGGCTTCATCTCCTCCAGCACCATCTCTTCCTCCTCCTCTGTCAGCAAATCCCGGTTCAACCCAAGTTTGGTCATCTTCGAGGCGGGAATTTTGTTCTCAACAACTGAGGCAATAATGTCATCCAAGAGGTTGGGCACCCGGGCTTTCTGAGCAGTCTAAAGCATAAGGTACACAAAAAGTAACCCAATTAAAGACTTTAAGAGATGACCAGAACACCTGTGAGGCAGTGTCAGGGCCTGACCTGATCAGCATTGTTATAAACTGGTGCAAAGGCTATTCCAGGCCCAGTGGATCCCAGTCGCAACTTTCCAGCTGTGGATGTCAGGAGGTCACGCAAAGTGGAGCCCTGCTCAGGGCTGCTCGATTTCCTGCCAACAGTCTCCATATCATCACACTCCAGTTTTCCTGAGTCACACAAAAAGATACATCAGCACAAATTACTGGTAACACACACAAATCTACTGTATAATGAGATGGGTTCCTGGACACAGATTATACCTATTCCTGGATTAAACTAAATTTTAAACAGAGAATCCTCATAATAAAGCAACTTTAATCCAGGACTAGGGTCAATCTGTGTCTGGGAAACCAACTCTTCGTCATTTAAGAAGCTATTTAACAGATAAGAGACTTGTTATATCTTTTGTCTTTACAAAGCCTGGTTTAATGACATACAGTAAACCTTTGTGTAAAGAGCGGTGTGTTTGTGGAGCCTGGTTATACTACATCAGAAATGCTTCTGAGAATGGCCTGAAATTACCTTTTCAAGGCCTTGAGCATAAATGGGGTACCAGAACACTAGAAGGCTCAGGGGCTACGTTCCGGCGGCCCCCCTCCGAAAGGTGAAACCCGTGATATTGCGACGTTACATTAATTTTATTATTTATAAATATTTTAAGGCTTTATAAACCCTTCCCACTCTTTTATTAACCTTTCCCACACTCTCATAAACACTTCCCATGCTCTTAAACACTTTCTACACTCTTAAACATACGTCATTTTAACAACATATAAAGTTCTATATCGGGCTCTGACCAGATGAGATGAACGGATACTGAGCCAATCAGCGCCTAGGATACACAACACAGCGCTCTCTGGTTGGTCGCCTCCCTTCCAATAGTGTGTCGTGTACAATCTCACGGGGGCAAACTAGCTCACACGTTGTCAATACAAAGCGGAAAACAACCGGGATACGGAGGGTTTAACTAGCGGAAATGGCGACGGGGAAAGTGTACGGGAAAGAGGCGCAAAACTCACGGCACCGGAAGAGCTGGGTGCTGAGGAGATAGACTCACAGGACACGAAGCTACTGGACTGGAGCTACAAGAGCTCATGGACACGAAGCGAAAGCGCCGGTGACGTCACTTCCTGCTTACAACCGCCGTAACCAATCCTAACGCTCCCTCGCAATCACATGACTGGTCCGCCTGATTTTATTATTTATATATATATATATATATTAAGGCTTTATAAACCATTTCCACTCTCTTATAAACACGTCCTATGCTAATAAACACTTTCTACACTCTTAAACATACGTAATTTTAACAACATATAAAATTCTACGTGTTCTTACTGCCGGTGAGGTCATTTCCTGTTTACCAGTTGAAGCAGAAGTGATTTACACAGCCACTTTCACTTTTCATCCGCTGACAAAATACAGTGCATACTGTTTTATTTGAATTTAAATGTTCTTTTAATGTTTGTGTCAGGTTGGCGAGCGACCTGCCCGTTGTTCGGCGCTCTGTGTTCTCGGAGTCCATTCCAGAGTCCCGTGAAAGCCAAAAAATTCCGCGAATCAAAATTTGAAAATCCGCGATGCACTGAACAGGTGAACCGCGATATTGCGGAGGTTCACTGTACATATTATGCAGATTACATTAAGAATTAATGTATAAATGGTCAATACTAGGGAAGCATAGTTAAACTAAAAGATTTGCTACATCTAGCAACGCTGCATTTCATACAACATCTTCTCAAAAGCAGTCATCTTCTCACATGCCCCAAGTGAAAGATCCTGCCAAACCGTAATCCCTTTAGATACTATTTGGCCAAAAGTTGCTGGATACCTGACCATCACAAGGTGATCACAATTGTCTAGGGTGTTTTATTTATACTGTAGCATTACAATTTCCCCTTACTCGCATTACTAGGGGAAATTATTTTGGAATGGGATGTTCAAAAAGCACATGTGGGTGTGATGGTCCACAAACTTTTGGCCATATGATGCATGCAACTCCTGCTCAAATACTGCAGAGGTAGGAAGCTCATTTGGAGGTTTGTTTCATAAACAGACTTTTCTGAACTGCTTTCTCACTCTCTAAAGTAATTTTCCAGCCCGCTGTAGGCTTGGGACACCTGTTGAGAAATGGAGAATAAACAAGATTTTACTCACCTCTTCTCTCTGTGGAGATCTTGTGAGCAGTGTTCTGTGTGCTCTTCTGCTGATTTTGCTGCTGGCTTTTCAAGTCGCACTGTGTTCTCTCAGAAAGCTGACATCACAACACAATCATTTCACTTTTGCAGGATAAAGCACACACTGTACAGAACAGTGAAGCTAAAATTAAAAGTCAACGGCATTGAAATTAAAAAAGGGGCCGTACAAGGGATGATTGAAGAACAAATATATTATGCAGCTTTGTCACCTGTATGAGGCCGTTTGTGATGGTGGATCTGGAAAGAAATGTACTGCTGCCAAAGCAAGAGCACTGAGAGGGGATGCCATATTCTCTCCTTATGGAGTGTATGGCACTCTGCAGATCTGCTAACACTGTAGGTCATACAGAACAATTATAATATCAGCCTGACATCTAATCAATATGACTGACAAGAATCTTAACGTAGGTCATACCGTACGTGCACCAGATACACACATCACTCACCTCTCTCTGGGACTATCTGTGTAGGCATTAGGTTCTTCAGGTCATGGGGCTGGTTTTTCACACACCTAACCCAGGCATACAGCTCTTTATCTGAGGACACAAGAATGCAGAATATACAGGTGTGATCACACAGAAAATGATGCACACTTACATGGAAGTGTCATATATAAGTGTGTTTCTAACCTTTGGCACTCTTCCTTTCGCGGGCTTTGTAGCAGTCCATGCACACCACAAAGCCACATTTGTGACAGGCCCAATGAATATTAAACAGAGTAGCCTCACATGCATCACACATCTCTCTCACACCTCTAACCGCTCGCTTCCACATCACCTGGGCTACACACACACATACACACACGCACAAAAGAAGAGAAAGGGGGAGGGTTGAAAAGCTATTCTTAACAGAATGAAGGAGAACAATGCCGAGCTATTATGCGCTCATATAATTCATTAATAAAATGGATTTGTTGCATTGTATATTGTTTAGTCCTTTTTTTTTATAACAAAACTACCCTTATACTACTATGTGTATATGTTCCTACACAAGTAGACACACTCACAGTCTTTCTTGACCCATGTGACAGCCGTGTTTTCTGTCTTGATAAGCTGGCAAAACGTGTCTCCTATGAGTGTGAGAATGTATTTGGCTGTGTCCAGCTCCATCTCCTTTTGCTTGTCTTCATCCTCAAAACCTGCCATCCACACTCGCACAGCTTCTTCACCAGTGTCCTCCACAACAGAAAAGCCGTCCACACGCACTACTCCATTCTTGCTGTATGACAGTCTATGGCAGGAGAAACGGACAGAGGTAGCAGACACTATGACCATAGAATGATATACTTTGGTGATAATAAAAGTTTGCCTCCTGGCTTGATGAACAACTAAATAAAACTGAGAGTGCTGATACTGTTGAATTTTGCACTTTGTGGCAGAGTGATGCTGAATAAGAAAGAGGCCACCAGCATGTATTCCTGAACAAAGCAATTTTTGATAGGCTCTCAGGAGCTGTTTTACAGACAATGAATACGCTTAATCGTGACTTAAGGCACTTTGGACTGGATTTATAAACCTGTTATGTTTCCATTAAAATCAGCCAGAATTCCTAAATGAACAATAATAAATTAACATAAAAACTTAGTTAAGCATAGAAATTAAATTTAGAGTGCATTGCAACTATACTATAGCAGTTTTTAAGTGTAGTTTTTGAGCTTTTGATAAATATCATCCCTAAATTTAACCATGCAATTGCAATTATAATAATCTTGGTACAATAATTGATTTATATCGCTTCCTAGACTGTTTGCTGTGTAAACCACAACAAAATAACTAAAAAAACATTGTCATCATCTACTTTATTCGGAAACACCTGTACATTCATGCAGTTATCTAATCAGCCAATCGAGTGGCATCCGCAAAATGCATAAACTCATGCATGTACAGGTCAAGAGCTTTGGTTAATGTTCACACCAAATATCAGAACAGAGAAAAACCTTGATCTCTGTGGCTTTGCACATGGCATGGAATGTGATACTGAAATTTCCCTCAGGATTAATAAAGTATTTCACACTTGTATGGGATGTTGTTACCAGAAGGGCTGGTTTGAGTATTTCATATACTGATCTCCTGGGAATTTCACACACAACAGTCTCTAGTCACTTCAGTTTATACAGAATGGTGCGGAAAACAAAAAACATTGGATGAGCAACAGTTCTGTGCATACCAAGACTTTCCATTAAAGGCACAAAGTGTCATACTACATATTATTTGCAATAAATAATAGAAAACCCACCCTTTCCTGGAACCTTCTCCGCAGCTTTTGCCTGGTCAGTGCTGACAAGAATCCTTGACAGTTATACAAGGTTCATAGAACCCCAGTTACATATTTCACCCCTATCTACCAGGGATAGCAAGCATCACCTGGATAATCTACAGTGTATCATAATGTCATGAGGAGAACTCCCTGGAGTAGCACAACTCTAAGTAATGCCCCTGAGAATGAGAGCCTTCTTGCAGACTGGCAGGTCAAGACAGAGACTGAGCTTCCAGGCTGCTTATAGACCAAGGTGATGATGGCCTTCCCCCAGTGGGCCAGTCTCCGATTAGACAAGAGAGCCCCTTAGGTTTTTCCTCTGTGACTGTCGAACAGTTGATCTGAAGATTGTATGGCTGCCAGTTTAAGTGACACCACAGGGCACACACCGGGCACAGCACTGAACAGTCTGCAGGTTCGTCTTCACGGAAATAGTCAGAGTCTGCAGATTGGTGCATTTGTTTTAATGCTAGCAGTGGCTAGCTAGCACCTAACTTACTGCTGGTGCATGCCATACATGGTGCAGTACTGGCCTTGACTATATCGTCTGTCTAAGTTCAGAGAGCAATACTCTTTGAGCATAGAGTTTTATCTAGTGAGACCACCGATGATGGGATCTAGCAGCATGGCCTGTTTAATCACTTGCCTAACCAAAATCACCATGTGTTATGGTGGGGGAAAGCCACTCAAACATGCTACAAGTATGTAGTCACAGATCTGTTAATCAACTAGACAGCAGGGAATGTGGAAAACTATGAGGGGGTAATTGGCAGAGGAAGCATTGATCAGCAGGGAGAATGAGGAATGAAACAGAGGGAAAACGACTCCCACCCCAGCGTTGCTGTGTTAGCAATCTGGGTAATTTGGCAAGCTCAGTAATATACAGCACGTCGTGGATACAGCAGGGCAATCAGCAGGACTGAATGCAAGGAGGAGAGACCTTAGGGTCTCTGGCAAAACAACGAGAGCTGTGTGCCCCCGTCCACCAACAGCATAGAGCAGCAGGCGCTAACTTGCCCAACAGCTTGATGAGTGAATACAAGGCTAGCAATGCTAGTAGGTGAAACCAACTCAATGATATCAGGTGCCGGTTCCTAGTGTTCTCCAGAAAGAGTGCTAGAATATAAAATAGTCACAATAATCAGACACGCCATTTCTGTTGGAGGCTTACCTGCGAAAGTAGTAGAAGCGACAGAAGACAGGTGAAATGACAGGCTCTTGGGCCTTGCGTGAGCGGTCCAAACGGCACTCCCGGCATTTCTGCACATTAGCACCAATCTCTGCACAGGAGTCATCCTGCAAAAAAGCCTCACCACTCTGCTTCAGCTTCCTCACCTTCCTCCAGTCCTTTAGCACTGAACGAGGAATGCCATCTGAAGAAGGAGAAACACCAGCAGCCTCGATCAGCACATCAAATGTTCATTCAAGCAGCCACAGAACGCAAACAGTGGAATTACCATTGCCATCTGCCTTTCTCTCTATAGTGTAGGACTACCTTTTTTATCTTTCACGTTACAACACAGAGCAGCGAGCAGCATTAGCACATCTAAATGTATTTAAACAAAGCTGCTGATGACTGAGACAGGATAAGGCCCCTTTTTCTTCAAAATAAACAAAAATTTGTGCAGCTGTGATCTGTCTCTATTGAATTATAAGTCTCAGTGTGACAATATCCCTAATTGATACATCCCAAAGCCAGGGGCTGAATTTCTTCCAAAAACTGCTTGAATTAATTTAAAAACTGTTTAATTCTATTTGTGCATTACTGTACCAGATATCTGCAGTGTGGGCACAGCTAGTCGAATTTACAGGCAAAAAATTAAATAAATAACCTTGTTAACGAGTCGGTCAGTCATTCAACTGAAAATGTTGCATAAAACCAGCTTAACAAATGTCTAACCATCCAACTTAGAATTGCAGTTCTAAAACATTTCACACACACGCTCCAAAAAAAAAAAGTTAAATAAAAACAACAAAAACAAAAAGAAACCTACTGCTTGGTAGCCTGTGCTGAGATTTCTCTTTGGTAGTCTGGATTTTGCCATTGACTTTCCCCTCATCCTCTTCTCCCTCTTCATCTTCTCTCTCATTCTCAACTCTCTGCTTTTTCTGGTCATTCTGCTTCTTTTTAAATGCAGATTTGGGCCGATGTATGCTTCCTGAGTCAGATTTGTGACACTCACTTTCATTGCCCGAGTCTCCTTCACTCTCACTTTCAAAGCTGGACTGAAAGATCCGTTTCTCCCCATGATTATCCTTCTCCATCTTTATGTCGTCTGGGTTTGGCTTCCTTATATTAATGCATAGTTTTTTATTCTGAAAGTTAGGCTTCTTACCCTGCAAGTTGCCATTTCTATCCATGACAGGCTTTAGATCTTCTGAGATAGCTTTATTATCCCTGGGGAGAGGGTTTTTTTTATCCTCTGCACTGGATTTGGCATTGCTTCCATTGGGCTTCCTGTCTTCAACTAGGCATTTCCTGTCTAGAGTTTTAGATTTCCTATTATCCAGAAAAACTTCGCCTTCCTGTGTGGGCCATTTATCCTCCAGTCCATTCACCTCCTGTTTGACTGGCAGGGAGATAGTGCTTGTGGTGGTTAGTGTGGTACTGCCCCCTGCTGCCTCTGAGGTGATACTACCTCTATCCTGCTCAGAGTGACGGGTAAGCCAAGCTTTTTTTAGTTTGTGGTAATTGTTCTGGCCAGACTGAGCAGGTTGGTTAGTATGTACTGAAGAAGACAGTGTCTGAGCTTTTGCCACTGAGCCTGGTTTGTTGGCTACAACCCCAGTGACCTCAGGGGCTAACCTGGGACATTTGGATGGGCTAGGCATGAATATAGACACTTTATCTTGGTCCAGAGTATGTGCTGTGCATTTGGTATGTGTACTGTTTGTAGTGCAAGTGTATCTACTCTTGGTAGCGTTCAAAGTGTCCGTAGCATGCAGGGGCTGGACTGCATGCATATTTTGTCTCGGCTCTAAAGTTGCTAGTCCAGCTCTGCGTTTCTTTACATGGGGGATGTCTCTAGGGGGGCAACAGGAGAGATTCGCCTTTGGCTGAACTACCCTACTAATTTCCTCCTTATCCTTTTCACATTGCTCAGATATCAAGTCTATTCTTGAATGTGGTTTATCTACATTTACAGAATATTTCACTCCACAATTTGAAAAAGTAGTACTCATATTTTTAGTCATGTTCAAAGGTGTGTTGACTTCCTGTTTTAAAGCAGTCATGTTAACAGGGTGTACAGTGTCCACAGGGGTCCATAGGATGCCCCTCTTGCACTGACCATTGCCATCCTTCAAGTGTGTACTCGACAAACTGCCAAATGTTCGTACATGGTCACACTGAACTTGGGAAAGCGACCTTTCAGTGATGGTGTGGTTCACAGGAGTGTGCATGTAGCTAGAAGAACGAACAATAACAGAAGCCATGACAGCCTGTGTATTCACCAATCCTCCATTGGTTGTGTGACCTCCTACCACTCTTTCACGATTGTGTAAAACTCCACTCCTCTGCAAATCATAACCTTTGCTTGCAATGGATATTGGCTCAGGAGCTGCCCTCTTTCCAGTGACTGCTCCAGGTCTGAGCTCTGGCCTCAGTGTGGGTGGCCTGTGTTGATTTTGACCCTTTCCAGATACGCTCATTGGCTGGATGGGTGTCAGGGTAGGTGGCGACAACCTACCTTGTCCTGCCTCTTTAGATGTCACAATGGGCAAGGCTGGGGGATGGAAAATGGGGGCCCTGTGCAGTGAGGGTACAACACGAGAAGAAGTAGAAGAAGAAAGAGAAGAAGAGACAGAAATAAGAGAAGCAGAGGAGCCCTTTCTCTCCATGCTGCTGACTTCCAACAGGTCCATCGAGATAGATTTTGAGATCAACTTCTCTGTAATCTTGCCCAGGAGACCTTCCTCTTTTTCAGGGTTGCGCTTGACGAGGGGTGGAGGTCTAGCCTTGACTGTGCTCTGTGTACTAGGTGAAGAGAGGACAGAGGCAGCAGTGTTTGGGGAACTCAGTCTCTCGTACAGCTCTTTGCTGGGTGGAGCTCTACGTGCAGAAGCCTTGATCTCCACACTGCCAGCTGCTGGGGTATAGTAGCTACTCTGGGTCAGAGTTGGCGAAGGCTGGGCTGACTGTAACCTGGGAGGCAAGCTATGTCTAAACATGTGCATCTCTCTCTCATGCTGTCGCTCTTGCTCTCTCTCTTTGAAATGTAGTGAAGGAGTGGGGCTTTTAGGATAAGGTTCTCTGTCTGAGCCGAGTTTGGCTGTGAATGGTGCTACTTCGATGCTCTCCTGCAGAATGCGTCGGCTTTCCTCCTGGTAACAGCTGGTGCGGTCACCTGTGAGGTCGTACACCAACTGAGGCTGTTTGGAGCGAGCAGAAGGTGACTTGGTGACTGTGGAGTGGGGTATGTGTCCATTCTTTCCCACTACTGCCCTCATACGCTCCTGGTCAGCCTTCAGTGGCACGTGGATGGAGCTTTGGGTCTCTATGAACACCCTTCTGTCTGGTTCCCTAGAAACAGGAAAAGTAGGCAAGAAAGTGTGAGAGCACAAGCACTTAACACTGCTGTATTTTAGTTCACATGTAATTCCAGCTGAACTGGAAAGTCATACCTGTCGTTCCAGACCTGATTAGTAGTACTATTAGTATAATATGTGTAGGAGAATGTAGGAATGTCGACTCACTCTGTGCTTTTAGAGGTAGGGGTACTGGGCTGGGCAGTCCTGGATGATCTCTGCAGTTCAGCACTCGAGGGCCGTACAGGCAGCTGGGGTCGCAAACCCTGGCTTTCTGCACTTGTTACAGGAGAGGTCTGAGAGACCCAGGGACTTGGTGTGTTCTGTAAACACACACGCACACACACACACACACACACACACACACACACACACACACACACACACACACACACACA
>JAQLOM010000005.1:12761217-12775772 GCA_030068315.1 Chrysichthys thysi
CCCACACACACACACACATTTCTGCACACCATGGAATCTGATGTGTTTGTCAGGGGCAAAAAAAAAAAAAAAAAAAAAAGTTCATGAATAATACAGAGATCAAGTGTTATGAGCACTAGAATAACTTACATCAAGGTCCTCCTTATCATTTTCATCAGAAAGATTTGGAACATCAATTTCGCCTTTGTATTTGATCCCCGATTTTGATGTCCCTGTGAAAAAAAGGAAGCAAGGGTTAAGGATTGCTTCAGTGGCACAGGGCCTAAAGCAGTGGGAAAAACAGCTGTATTTTCTTCAGCTTTTTAACCAGGTTGAAAAAGACTGCTGCATAAACCCCCCCCAATCATCAAATAAATCTAGAAAAAAATAGAAATTCTACTATTCTTGTACCTGACTTTTGCACCTGTTGTACGTTGCTCTGGATAAGAGCGTCTGCTAAATGCCTGTAATGTAATGTAATGTAAATCAAAACATACACATTTTATTTAACCAACATTCCTGATGATAACCAAAACACTATAGCCTACGACTGTCAAGGTCCTTCAAAACCATATTTAAACTTTAATTGCTTAAAATATTCAGGTTCTGAACACATTTAAAAACTAATGCATACGTGTTCATCAATTTTATACCTTCCCAGACAGCATCACTGCACCACTACTTCACATCACGTAAGACACAGAAGGGAGAAAAATAGGAGAAAATATGATCATGTGTGCATTTATTTACCCACTCCACATTTTTCTCATCACTGATATTTAACATTTGTTAGATCCACAAACATGTTTAACTGATCATGCTTTTAGCTCCTCAAACACAAATCTAAAATAACTTCCTGTTTCCTTAATGTGCTCACATCACAGGCTGTAATACGTTACAGAACCTGTACTGTGTACAACTTGACCAATGGAAAGCCACACAATAACAGTGTGTCGTATAAGTGATGTGCTTCATTCCTTGTTCATATATTTTAATTTCAAGACGCACATGATAAAAAATATGCCAAATAAGAAGATAGTAAGAAAAACGTTG
Organism: Chrysichthys thysi; assembly: GCA_030068315.1. Classification (NCBI taxonomy): domain Eukaryota; kingdom Metazoa; phylum Chordata; class Actinopteri; order Siluriformes; family Claroteidae; genus Chrysichthys; species Chrysichthys thysi. The sequence goes on from JAQLOM010000005.1 coordinate 12,762,250, forward strand.
AACGCTATTCAACAGAGACATATTTTCTGACATGGTAATTACGCAGCAATGCACACGGCTGCCGACCTCCTCCTGAGGTTACATGTTGGTGTGCGCTTTCTGATCACCTCGTCCTCACCTTTCCACTTGGCCTTTAAGATCCACTCGTAGAAGAAGATGAGCTTCCCTTTGCGGTTGTTGATAGAAGCCTCTCCTTCCACCTTGCTGACCTCTGTGATTTCACAATTGCCTTCATCGTTTTCTACTTGCAAGCCCACCAGGAGTTCCTTTAATTTCTCTGACGACCAGTTTGTGGCGTCCCTCTCCGTCCTATGTGAGAAAGAACAGCACATACAGGGACAGCAAGTTTTAGATCAGCGCTTTAACCCTGGAAAACCCAGACCACCTACAAGGGTAACTAAAAGTTAGGGTTAAATCTGACCCCAGGGGCGCTACAGGGTTAAGTATGAAAAACACAAAAAATAAATAAATAAATAAAATAAAAAATCCACCACCCACACGATACCATAAATGCCTTTTCCATTCACTTGGAAGACAACTGACTTAAAAGCAACTAAAAAACAAAAATAGAAAGGGGGATTTTAAGACTCATCACTCATCTTCTGCTGCTTAATCCTGTTCAGGGTTGCAGGGGGGAGCTGGAGCCAATCCCAGCTGACTTCGGATTGGCGAGAGGCGGGGTACACCCTGGGCAGGCCACCAATCCACCGCAGGGCAGCACGCAGAGACAGCCAACCATTCACGCTCACATTCACACCTACTCTAGTCTCTGGACTGTAGGATGAAACCGGAGTACCCAGAGGAATCCCATACAGACATGGGGAGAAGATGCAAACTCGACTCTCTCATCATTCCCTAAAATAGTGTTAAAAACTTGTATTAAATTTAGCTGGGCAGAGTCATGCAGCAAGCAGAGTTGCCGTCTCACAGCCCCAGGGTTCCTGATTCAATCCTGAACTCGGGTGACTCTGTGTGGATTCTGGGTCTGTTTCCTCCGTCCTCCCCAAAACGTGCACAAAACGTGAACGAGCGTGTGAATATACGCGCGTCTGTGTATGCTGCCCTTCACCTGACTGACGTTCCATCCAGGGTGTACTCCTCTCAGGACAGGCTCCTGATCCAGCACAACCCAGGATAAAACAGCTTCAGAGGAGGAGTGAATAAACCTCACTTAAACTGTATCTGCAATGAATTATGAGCCATTCTCCTGGCAAGCATGTTTACACTCAACTGTGATTTAAACCCAGATGCGTATTACTATAATTCAGAGTCGTCCTCCTCCTTCTTCTTCCTTTTTTAATAAATATGTTCCAGACATTGATGCTGCAGCATTTCTCCAGGCTCACGAGTCTCCTTGCTTTAGACCGAGGCTCTCCAGGATGTTCTAGTCGTTTCTTTACTGGTTTTCTCCACATGAGTGAACGTGCAATCTGTGTGGGGAAAACAACCAAAGAAACAACTAGAACAGCCTGGAGCCTCGGTCTCGTCTGAGTGCTCGGTGTCCCGGAGCCCAGCGCATTGCTGTGGATATACTGTAGTCACCTCGAGTGCGGTCCAAAAGAAAGCAATTAACACGATCTCCAGAGGATACAGAGAGACCATGTCATGATTAATGTAGACAACTAGCTAACACGGCGCCTGGGACACAATGCTACATGCCTAAGCTAAATGCCGACAACCTCCAGGACCATCACAAATATATATGTTTTTATATGTATATGTATATATGTATATATATATATATCCGTCAGCTAATAAGTATCTGAAAACAACCTTGCTGGACAAGTGTCGCACAATTTTCCTTTAACTCAGGCTGGTTACATTAGCGCCGGTGAGTTACAGGCTAAGCCTTCATGTTAGCAAAGATGGCTATCAGCAGCCACACGCCGGCAACGCGTCCTTTTCGAATCTTACCAGTGCCAATTGTTGACATTTGTAGCATCTGCTCTTTCTTCCACGATCCACCGAGGGTCTCCTTCTCCCCACTTTGCCATGTTTATTTAAAAGTACAGGACGGATTATGTTCGTGTACAGCCGTGTGTGACGGTCAGGTCGCCAGGCGACTTCTGGAACACTCTTCACGCGAACCTGTGATTTTGCTGCCCGTAGAAATTACTGGAAACGGAATCACGTGTCACATTTAAAAAGCTCCGTGTGCGCACCGTAGCTGCCGGGACGGTTCCCGTCTATCTTTGGCAAATCAAAATTCATCAAAATGCAAACGTCCTAGGTTAAAAATATGACTACTTTAAAACACCCACATCATTTTATTTTTCTCCCCACCCCCCCGCCAAAAAAATAAAATAGATTTCTGTACCCCGTGTATATATTTTTTATTTAGCTACCGGTTTATTTAAATGTTAATGTTCATTCATTCATTTCCGTGTTTGGGTCATTATCCGTGAAAATACTAAAATATTTATTTATTTTACCCACAAGTTTAAATACGTTTTATTTTTTTTATTTGTGTGCTTCTGGAGGGATTTGCCCGTGTAGTAATACTGTACTGTAATGCGGCTGTGATTCCACATTCTGACATGCGCTCTAGGTGATTTTTAAACCCGTGCATCGCGGCCTCTAGTGGAGAGTGCTAGTATTGCAATTTTAAACGGGCATAGTTACGTGTCTCCCTCAGCATGCTTGTCTGTATTTCTGTGGGGACAGTGATAATAAATACTTTATCCCACGTGTTATTGAGATTTTACTATTTTAAAAGAAATTCTGTTCTTCCGCGAATGAATTTCCTAAGTAGTATTTCCACACGCTCCATCAAAACAGCTGTCCACACACATGCACATATACTGTACACAGCAAATGAAGGATGGAAGAGAACAGCAAGAAATATTTTCCCCAACACGACAGGCCCACACCTGATTCCAGAGCGGAAACAAACCCCTCAGCGATGCAGCCGCTTGGTAGATTGAAAAGTTTGCACTCATAGCCATGACACAGAGCTAATCTCTGGCAGATATTTTTAGAAGTTAGTGGTCACAACATATAATTTCCTGTCAGAAAGAACCAGAACAAGCTAGATGTCAGATCAGTATCTCTTCAAACCTTTTCAAGTCTCCCCAGTGACAAAAGGTTTCCTGTTGGGAAGCATATATCCAGAGTGTTTTGAGATATTCGCCTTTTTACAGCACCTATTTATTAGGAGCACAGACAATTATGACAAAAATGCTTTCTAAAAATACACAAACAGCCAGAAGTAAACCATGCTGACCTTTCATGTCTCATTTAATAAGTTGCTGCATTTCACCATCTGCCACAGACCTACCTCTCACTGCCAGACAAATGCTGTGCTGTGGTGTGTTTCACGTGTGATGAACACTAGTATACATTATTAAATACACCTGACCTTCATTCTAAATCAAGATTTCTTCTGGACATGGCCAAACTCTACAAAAAGTACTTTTTCCCCTTACTTTACACTATTTTGATCATTATCCAGCCAAAGTCCTAATCCCTGAATGTTCGGAGTCTGTTGATTCACAGAAGGGGTAGCCTGTTACAGCCCAAGCAAGGTCTCCAGTCTTGCACTCCATGACCCTTCACATTTACACCTATGGACAATTTAGAGTATACAGTCAATTTAATCTACACGTCTTTGAACTGTGGGAGGAATTCAGAGCACCCAGAGGAAACCCACATTGGTGCAGGGAGAACATACAATCACAACAGAGAATGGCGTCAACCCTGAGATCAAATCTGGTATCTTCTTTTTGTCAAGTGACAGCGTTAATCTCAACACCACTGTGCCAGCTACAGTTTTCTATCTACAGTCAAATAACACAGGAAGTAATAGCACAGCCTTTCTTTAGGCTTCCAAGAATCAGTTTGTATTTCACTGTGGTCATTACAAACAGCATTTGTACAATACTGTACTTCTTTAGAGAGGAAATTCAAACAAAATGGAAAATTTACAAGTTTACATTTTACATAAAATAACATTTACATGATCACTGGTAGAGATATTAAGTGGTAGACCTATGAAACAGGCAAAACATAAGTGCATTTATATGTGGGGCTGAGCACTGTGATTTCACAATTGCATTCATCGTTTTCTACTTGCAAGCCCTCCAGGAGCTCCTTCGATTTCTCTGACGACCAGTTTGTGGCGTCCCTCTCCATCCTATGTGAGAAAGAACAGCACATACAGGGACAGCACGTTTTAGATCAGCGCTTCAACCCTGGAAAACCCAGACCACCTACAAGGGTGAACTAAAAGTTAGGGTTAAATCTGACCCTAGGGGCGCTACAGGGTTAAGAATGAAAAACACAAAGTGTATGTGCAGAGCATGATATGATATTTCAATAAGCAAACAAGATCTCAGGAATGATGTACTAGAGCTTTGTGTGGTACAGTTCAAAGCAGTCAGTGGGGCACAGTGCAGAGAATTCTGGATGGGTTTTGCAGTAAAAAGCTGTCTGCTTCCTCCCTGTCTGAAGTGCATTTCCGAGAAAAATAATCTTTGCAGTCTGGATGAATTTTTCGTGCTGTCTGTGGAAGTGTCGTCTGGTGAGATGCACAGGAGTGGAGGAAGTGCTGAGTGACAGGCAGGTAGATCTTGCACCACAGGATCTCTGAAACGGACAGGCGGTATTGTATTGCCACTCTCCTTGTGCAGTAGGCTACATGGGCATTCACAGATGCAACCTCTCAGATATGCTGGAACAAGTGGTGGTACCATTTCACTGTATGGTGTTGGTAACTATGACATCTAGCAGATATTAATAGCAGACTTGATCTCTGTAATCTACTCCTTCCAAAAAATTATTATAGTCCTTGACACTCTTTTGGTTTTCATAACACTCTGTAACTATCAGGACCCTTGCTCCACACTCATTTATTTATCACCAGGCTGTCTTGCACTGAGAGAGAACAGTGGCTGTGTCAACATTGCAAAAGGATCCACTTAGTTGTGGGATCAAAAGGCTGCAGATTCAAAACTCAGAGTATAGAGGGCCTTTCCTGGACATGCAAACAGCACCACACATGCCTGTGTTTTGCTGGTGGAGCTCAACAAAAAGAACAGGAGAGGTGCAGTAGCTGTTGGTATACTCGGTGTGTCCCTTACCCAAAAGTTTCACTTCTCTCAGCAAGCCAACATCAGAACTATGGCCAATACCCAGAGCCTGGTTGTAGCTAAAGGCCTCTCCAGTGGATACATGCCACAGATAGGTATAGTTGCTGGTCGCATCTGACAGAACTACATTTTTCAGATCAAAACCATTTCTTTTGTTTAGCACATACTAACACAAAAACACTCATTTGTGGAAATACATCACTGATTCAGCAATGTAGAGGTGTTTGTGGGGGTAGCACACCCTCTGAAAACTGGACAGGACTAGATTTATTTGTGGGCAGATTTTTAAAAGTGGATCATAAACTGGTTCACCTCTCTACATCCTCAGAGCATTAATGTTGAAGTGAAGGAAGGAAGAAAAGAGCTGAAAGTGGTTTTGGGTTATTACAGGGGCAAAATTTGGTCAGTGAATCTTGGCAGGCGCTCCAAAGTCTGAAATCTGAGGTTTTCTAGTCAGACTTGTGCTAATTTGGATGGCCAACATGCGTCAATCTTAGCTCTCAGCTCCTGGATTCGAAATTTCACAATCAATAGTGAATGGCTAGCTTCCCAGTTATTATTAGAGCACATATTTCATTAGTAAAAAAGAGCTATAGAACAAAAGGAGCAGAAGAGGATCTATGGGTGGGCCTGGGTGGGCCCAGGCCCATGCAGGTTGACGGCTGGCCTGCCCATTCAAATTCATGAAATAAATATTTATTTAAAATACAATTTCTGTAGAGTTTCATTTAGCTAATTACCATTAATGTGAAGTGTATTTTCTTGGGGAAAAAACTCTTCCCTGTCTCTGTCCCGGCTGAATATAAAGCTCTTCTCCATGATTGTGAATGAATGTTACTCTGACTGATGTTGCTTTCTCATTTAGCTACAGTAGCTATAGCATTTAAATTTTGCCATCATGGATTTCATGGATTTCAGGGCTACTACATGCACTTATGTCTTGGTTTCCTTGCTTATTTACTAGACCATATGTATTTGTTTTGGTTTTTATTTTTTCTCCTCTATCATTCTGTTATTAGTTTATTTTTGATTGTCATGACAGTGTTCACTTTTTTCTATTTTCCACTTTAATTACTATATATTTAAACATTTGTGTTTTCCTTTGTTATTTATGAAGCATTCCCACTGGGTCCTGCACCAGACCTAGCCTAGCCTTTAGTTTTTGTTCCTGTTTTTGGTTTTCACAGGAACCAGCGTGACAGTACACATGATCGGTGCAAAGGGGAAACCCTGACGTTAACATCAGTGCATTTGTCTTTTGGAGTCTACTGAATGACCGAATTAGCATATTTGTACATCTAAACCAATCATGATCTGTTTACAATAAGTTTACTATCATGTGAACATAACAGCACAGTATCAATGTTTTAATTGGCTAGGCCTTATCATACCCATGAAGATATCTATATATTTGCCCCTGGCGTTCTAGAACACACACACATTTGGGTGTGTGTATGCTCCTGTTGTAGTGAATGGGTTAAAGTAACTATTTTGGATATCACACACAATTTAAATGACACTGCTGTTCAATGTGCTGCTTATTTTTGAAAGCATCAGTATGATGGACCAAAGTAGATAAAAATGAAATGCATTAGTGTTTGTCCTAAAAAATTTTCAATAAATAAATACTCATTTTATTCTGGGATTTTTCTTTTCATTTGTAAGATCGTTTAATTTCATAGTCAAGATACTGAATGCTTTTCTAATCCATGTTCAATCATGGCATGAGGTTTAATATAGCTGTTAACATACCTAACTGACCTGGTCTAGTATTTTAATGGTGCCTGGACTGATACACTGCTACTCTCCAGGTCTGTTTTCCCCCCCCAAATTTGAACACCTATGGATTCCTTTAGCCAACCAAAGTGAAGATATTTACATTTATCCTGTAAGGTTTTTCTATCCTGCTAAAATGGCATGAATTAAAAAACAAAACAAAACTGCAAACATTACAAAATCATCCCTATGGAATAGTATAAAAATAACTGAAAAGTATATGGCATGTCCCCTTTAACACTGAGGGACAACTGTTGTCCACTGGGATTGACTGACGGATAATCATGAAATAAGAGAGAGAGAGAGAGAGAGTTAGGGGGGAGAATTTCTGTTAAAAAAGGGAATGTGTTTAATGTATCATTTATTTAAAAAACAAAATGATCAAAAGAGGAGACATATTGGCCCATTGCTTAGCTTAAACACCACAGTGATGAGGCAAAAATCTAATTAACTTAATCTTCGACATCAATGAATTAAAACCATAAGAGATGGGATTTACTAAGACAAGGGCAAACGGATTTCATCTTATTGAAGTCTGTCTTATTTGCACTGAAGTGTTTTAGATGATGTTTATACCACATCAAGTTGATAAATGTACTTTTGCAAGGGTTTACCCTATCAGTGAGTCATGCAGCTAATTTCTACACCACAGGCAGTTCCTGCATAGGAAGAGGGTGTAATGACTTTCAGTTTTACCTCAAAAAAGTCAGTTGTTCCTGTTATGAGTACAGCAGGCTATACTCGCAGCGTGTGAATCTTTTAGCACATCTGTGCTTGTTTAATGTATGTAAGTATTATAATTATTTTATTCCTTGTTAGAACTGAACAGAGAAAACCACTGTGTATCTTTTTAAGCAAATATGGTGACGAACGAGACTGTTTTTTTTTAAAATTTAATTATAACTTCATAAAATAGTAAGCTTATCCATTTATTTAACGTTAAAATTTAACGTTAATCTAAAACCATTATTTATTTATTTATTTTTTAATTTTTATTTTTTTTACCTACATTCATCTCTACTGAGAGTTGTAGAGAACTCGAATTGGTCTATTTGAACTGTGCGTGAGCTGCTGTGTGAAAAGCTTCTCAAAGGCAGGGTCAGGGTGTGATTTTTCAGCTAAATCTCTCAGGATAAAACAGAAGAAGAATGACTAGAAACTATATTTATATAACTGTTTCGGGTCTCTATTACCAATGTTACAATGTTATTGAACCAACTTTGCATAGAAACGATGGTTTATTAGTTAGCTAACAAATGACATATCATAGACGTGAAAGATACTAGACAATACTAGATATATATTAGACAATCAGCATGTCCTTTTAACCCAAATGTGGCTTAAGGCAGTACATTTAAAGAGAGCATACATTATACAATACCACTTGAGTACATATGCTTTTAATAAGCCTGCGTCTCTCACTATACGGATTACTGATCCGGTTTTTTTTTTTCTTTATGGGGAATTTTCCTGTGTTTAGCAGCAATGGAATCGACTAACAGAAACTCATCCGATGCTATGAATTCACAACACAACTGCAGCCTTCCCTACGAAAATGGCCGCATTCCACTTCTGATCCTGTACAGCATTGTCTTCACTGTGGGAGTACCTGCTAACCTTGTCACCATCTATCTCACGTTCCTCGAGGTGCAAAAGAAGAATGTGTTGGGAGTCTACCTGCTGAGTCTGTCTGTGTGCGATTTGATGTACTTAGGCACGCTACCTACATGGGCCGTTTACATACACGATGGCCACCAGTGGCACTTGGGCTCTCTGGCTTGTAAAATGACAGGCTATGTGTTTTTTAACAACATGTATGTCAGCATCTTCCTCTTGTGCTGCGTGTCAGTGGACCGATACCTTGCTGTGGTGTATTCTTTGAAATCTCGAGGTCTGAGGCAGATGAAATTGGCTATTATAGTCACCTCAGTGGTCATAGTTTTGGTGGCGGTCGGCCATGTGCCAGTGTTTACCATGGAGGAGGGGGAAACAGAAACCAAAGAGAAAAAGCGCTGTTTTGAGCCTGGACAGAACACTGCCCTCGTGACTGCCTTCAACTACGCCCGCTTTGTTATCGGGTTCTTCGTTCCACTGTGCATTTTGCTGGTCACCAACCGTGCCGTTCTCTCTATAGTTCAGGCCAGTGTTGGCTTGAGTTCAGAGCAGAAGCTCAAAGTCCGTCACCTCCTTCTGGCTGTAATCCTGTTATTCCTGGTCTGCTTTGCCCCCTATCACATTATTCTTTTGCTCCGGGCTATTAGGTTCCATGTCTTAGAAAAGTCCTGCAGCTTTGACGTAACACTTTACACACCTTACAGCATCTCTCTGGGACTTTCGACTCTTAATAGTGCTATGAACCCAATTCTGTATGTGCTGGCCAGTGATAACATGCGCAAGGAGATCTGCAGGAGCATGTGCTGCTTGTACAGTGGGCTCTTTTCAAGACCAGGCCTGTCATCACGGGGGGATGAACAGAGAAACTGTCCTGCACCAAGGTCAAGTGGGGGGACACAGGAGGGTTTAGTGGTCCGGTGATATGCAGAATAAAACCATGTGAACTATGTCTATTTTTTTTTTTCCAAACTGTGATGGGAAAATTCATAAGCTATGTATGTTTTATGGGTTGTATTTTTGAGCGTGTGTTTTAGGAGCTCCCTGATATATTTCAGGGCTGTATAGCAATTTTTCAATACAATATGGTAATGGACTGGCAGTATCCATTTTCTGACCTGGCTTCACATTCTGCAAACTATTAAGATGTGACATTTTTTATTTTGGGGGAAAAAAAATTCAACAAGTTTTAGGTGACACATTTAAGAACTGACAGTCATTTTATACCCTCGCTAACAGAGATGAATCTTCCACATAAGCATAAAATATCAGAGAAATAGTTTTCCCTCACCGGCCTGTAGAACCCACTGCCTAGCTGCTACATGCTGTAAAATAAAAGCAAAAGTCTTACAAGTTTTTTGATTTTGTTAAAACCACACTTCTTTTTTTTTTTATTTAAAAAAAAAAACAGGAAATGGCTCAATGTACTAAAGGGAACAAAACATTTTTTTCCCCTTACGGACGTGCTACTAGAGAGCACGCATTATAAGCAGGCATTGAGTCATACAAAATTCCACTGCATGAATAAAAGCCGTGTTAAATCGTTCTGTTCTGCATCTCTGTAGGTAATATGCATTGCAGATACAGATACCTGCACTTATGATTTATCTTAACAACAGACCATTTATAGGTGTTTAGGCTTGACAATTATTGCTATTACATTCAAGTCATGTACAAAAGAATACATTTAATTCAGGATGTATTGTAACTATTGTATTTATAGGATCAATTGCATAAAAATAATTGCCTGAAGAATTAAGCTTGCTACATAGCATCAGCAACAAGGATACAGTATGTATCTTAACCCTCTCAAGGCAGGCGTTGCTGATTTGCAACAGTTAAAATATCAGATTTTTCCTGTTACTAAAACTTAATTTGAGCCTGAAAGGGTTAAAATGAAAATAGAAAATAGCAGTTTTTGCACAGGCTTATCTAAATGAACAACCTGAATAATAGGAAAAGACAAAGCAATGTTTTACCAATACTCATTTGTCCAGTGCCACTGAGCCTGTGCGCACTGTAGCCTGAAATCCTTGTTCTTGAATGACAGGAAGTAACCCATAAAGGGCCGCTGAGAAATCCTGGCCAGTGTTCGGTGTAAATTACGGTCATGGAAGCTCGGAATGTTGGAAGCATCCCCTAGCCAGCTATTGCTGCCCTATGGCTGGCAGACAGTGTTGATTGAACCCAAAACGGGGGAACTACTGTCCATCAGCCTCAAAGTTTGAAAAAGCATGACCACATTGTAAAGAGTGCTTAATTGAATCTTCCTGTAAGCTTGACTCAGTCTGTGTAAACTTTAGAGACTTTTGTAAAGACCAGTCATTTCTGAAATACTCAAATCAGCCTTGGCTGGCACCAACAACCATGCCATGGAGTTGAACATGCCAAAATCCCAGAGATAATATTTTTGATGTGTGATGGGAACATTAACTGTAGCGCCGTGGCATTGCAGATACATGACTGGTTAATTGGATAACTGCACAAATGAGCAGGTGCACAGGTGTTCCTAATAAATTGGACAGTGTGTATATAATAATTTTTAGATGCAATTATTTTACAAGACCAAAAACAGACTAGAACATAACGTGTCATGTATACAGTGGGGAAAAAAAATCCCAATGACTGAATATTTCTTGGGGGTCCAACTCAGTAACTCATCTTCGGGAGGTAGAAAGAACCCCAGACAGATAGATCTATGTATCCTATAACAAAGAAACTAATGAAATACTGAGAAAGAGGGAGAAGAGACCCTTAAAGCCACAGTTGGAAGGATTTAGAGTTAACTCTAAGCTATAAGTTTAAGGATATTGACCAATGAAGGTGTGGGGCAAACTGCGTAGGTGAAGTCATTTCACAGTTGAGTACTAGTGTCACTTGAATACTGCAATCACATCCTGTTTTGCAAGCTCTGGGAAGTTTTCGCTATTGCAGAATTTCAAAGTTGTGCCAGTTACGAATGTTTGCTTATACTGCACACTTGAACTGTGAACTTAGTAGGCCTATTGCAATGGTACCTGGTGAGCAATTACTACCTTATAATGTCAAAAAAAACCCACATGCACTACATCACTAAGTGCTTGTGAGGTTCTTTTTTGTTATTGTTATGCCCTGAAATTGCACATGAATTCATGTGAAATCAGGTGAACAATATGGAATCCTAATGGAATTTGATAAATAAAATCAAAAAACAAATAAAATGTGCAAAACATAATATAAAAGCTAAATTTAACGTTGCATGATCATTCACATGTGAACCTCAGAAAATATATATTTAAAAAAAGTAGACTTCTAACCTCTGGTTCTGTTCTTTCTACCTGTAGACTTTGTTGTTTGGTCTATAATTATCTTTACGTTACAGAAGTGTATTTTAGGTATTTTATCATACTGTCAGACAAGGCGGCAGTTGTCACTGTTATAATGCGCACATCACAATCTTCAAAAGTCTAAAAATCAACCTTGGGGAAATGACCAAGAAAAGGATTTAACCACATAAGAGTTGTGCTCTTCCTTATGCTTTTTCTGTTTAATTATGTTTGAATTTTTATGTAATTTTCTTAGTAAATTGCATGTTTTGCGAGTTGCTCTGGCTTTGAATATGTTCTAAAAGAATTGTGCCTAATTTGCCAGGTGTAGTAAACTGTCCAGAAAGTGTACAGTACATCCCCCGCCCCCTCTCTCAACTTACCTTATGCTACATCCTGTCTTTTTGAGAAAAAGAACCTCATTTTTATTTACTCTGTCTGTGGGCTAAAGGTGATGAAAGAAAGGTGAGGGGAAAAAACAGACTTCAGGGCTCTTTTAAAGGGGGAGGAATGAGTATAGTAAGCATCACTCATCATTTCTGCTCTGTGTTGTAGATGTTTTCTGTGATAAATGTATCAATATGTGCTAAGTAGATTACATAGTACTGCAGATAAGATTTTTTGATTTATGCTTATGGAATATGTGTCACAAATTTCAAAACCGTACCGAATGGGAACTGCAGTACACAGAATTTAATAATCCTTTTGTTACCAGGATCCCTGTCCTTGCAAATGTCTGATGCTAATGTCCATAATATCAAATTTACAACCTCAGACTTAACCTAAATATGCCAAGATCTGGCACCATATACAGGGTGTCCCAAAAGTCTGGATCAATGAGTATTTTTCCTTACATGAATGTGGTATTTCTGCATGTAACAGCAGCATTTCTAATACATTAAGACATGTTCAGTGTTCTTGTAGTCAGTGTATACACACACAGCAAAGTACAATAGAAATCCTTTACTAATTTAAGGAGAAAGGATGCGAATAGATATGCAAGCAAGCATACAGTATATCAGATCATTCTGACTCCTTATTAATGTCTCATTCTTGTAAATTAGCATTTTCATCTATATACGTACATACTGTAGCTTTGATGTATTTAATAAATTCATATTTAAATGGCAAAATGTGCACAGTGTGCATGCAGTGTTTATTTTTCTTGACCCATCTCTCCTTGCATTATCTAATACTGGGTGTGGAGCATGAAAACAGTGATCGGCTTTAGGACATTTTATGAATCATTAATCAGTATATTGATGGACTGACCAAAACAATTACAGAAGCTTTTGACCACAGATTTTTTAGTGAGGCAGGACAAGTGTTTTGCGGGACCACATTAATAACCACGTAGCCTCAAACAAAATTAAGTTGAGAGGCTATCACACTTGACTCATGCAATAGGCTACTATCTAGTGAATATTTTCAGTAAAGCTGTAACAGACAGTTGGAATTCAACGACATACAGTCATCCAGCCTACAGCGATGAGCAATTTTACAATTTTGCAAAATTTTTCGATTTTAAATATACAGTACTGTGCAAAATTCTTAGGCACCCTATTTTTTTCAGTACAAATTTTATTATGGGTATTTATTTTTCCGATTTCTGCATTACTGAGTCAGGACGAAAAACAAAGTTTGATGTCCAGACATTAGCCTACTTTAAAAAAAAATTCTTTGTATATGAAAAGTTTTGTACGTCAGTAAAGAACGCAACATATGACATAAGAGAGCACTTTTC
>JAQLOM010000005.1:12831492-12843403 GCA_030068315.1 Chrysichthys thysi
CTGTGCATGTCTTTGGACTGTGAGAGGAAACCAGAGTACCCGGAGGAAACCCACGCGAACACGGGGAGAACATGCAAACAGAAAGGCACCCGTGCCGAACCCGGGGCTCGAACCAAGGACCTTCTTGCTGTGAGGCAACAGTGCTAACCACTCAGCTACCATGCTGCCCGTATATTTAAAAAAAAAACCAAAAAAAAAAACAAAACAAAAAAAAAAAACAATAAACTTTCAGCTTAAACATTACATACCTTGTTTTTTTTATTGTATTTAATTGAATATAGGTTGAAAATGATTTGCAAATCATTGCAATTCTGTTTTTATTTACACTTTGTGTAAGTGTCCCAGAGTGTCCCAGCTTTTTGGGAATCAGGGTTGTACTTCTTTAAGTGGGTATGCTCAGCTCAAGAGGTACATTTGCAATATACTGTGCAGGCATTTTCCAGAAGCATATATTGAATAAATCTTGCATAAAAACCTTTAATCTTCTGCCTTATAATTGCTAGAGATGGCCTTTTGTGTGGAAAGTAATTATAAAATAAATAAATATGCTTTCTTGCTATTCCTAAGTATCACTGTAATTGAAAATGAATCTGTGTACTCTTACCCAGTTACATTTCCATAAAACATCCTTTTTATTCCTTACATTTTCATTTAGTTCTCTCTTCAAATTTGAATGTTTTACCCACTCCTAGGGCAGCACAGTGGTGTAGTGATTAGCACTGTCACCCCACAGCAAGAAGGTCCTGGGGTCGACGTGGGTGCCTTTCTGTGTGGAGTTTGCATGTACTACCCCATGTCTGTGTGGGTTTCCTCCCTCAGTCCACACACATGCACAGATTAGTATAACTGGCGTCCTAAATAGGTGTGAATGTGAATGGTTGTCTGTCTTTGTGTGTTGGCCCTGCTGTGGATAGATGACCTGCCCAGGGTGTACCCCGCCTCAAGCCTGAAGTCAGCTGGGATTGGCTCTAACCCCCTCTCTAACCCTTGGCTCTAAGGAGAAGAAAAATGCCTATTAATGCCTATTAGGATGTAAATCTACAGAAAACAATTATGATATTGTTAGCATGTTCTCTTCTAACAATGCCTTACAGTTTTTTATTCATTAAGTAATATCATGATCAGTGGAGCTATCTTACCTTGTGAAAAAACCTGTTTTTGTCTGAGGCTGCAAAACGGTGGATGCCAAACCGCTGCTTCAAAGTGAGCTCCTCCACCGGTTTCCTCAGCCGCAGAATCTCCTCTCTGAGAGCCGCATTTTCCTCCAGAGCTCCAGGGCAACAACGGTGGGATCCGGAGCTGGAGCATCATTGAGGTCTGGGGAGACTGGATGAGTTTCTCACTGTGTGTGTGTTATCCTCCAAGAATAACCCCAAGTCGTGGTGGTGGAGCTGAATAATTATTCCACTCAAAGTTGGAGCCGCTCCTTTCTTTAGCAGTCATTGTTCTCGGATTCTGGCTCTCGGACATCTTCTTGTTCAAAATGGTGGCTACAAACCTGGGTATGGGGACTGATTGTGAAACTCTCCCTCCGGATAGCAACAATCCATTTTCGCCTAGTTTCCTCGTTGGAGGGAAATGTGTGAAAGCTAAGTACTTTGTTGTACTTACTGGACACCTGACACAAAGGCACACAGCAATGTTCAGCTGTAGTGCTATCGGTTCGCTGAAATTTAAACGTTTTCTTAAGAGACATGGTGGTGGGAACACTGAAAATACGAGCTAAACACTGCAGACAAAAGGGGACCGGAAATGACTGAGCTGGCTGAAATTTTACCGAATCTATGTCAGCACCGCTCTGTGCACATAGCCCATTAAACCATGCAATTTGTTACACATTAAAATGTACTTTTAGATACTTGGGTACATTTACGGATGGACATTTGAAAACCTTTATACCAAGTATAAGTTTCACTAGCTACCTGCAATTTTGAGTAAAAATTTGACCCAGTACCTGGGGTTACCTAGCAAACAACCTCAGTCTTACTCTACTCAAAGACACACACACACACACACACACACACACACACACACACACACACACACACACACACACACACACACACAGAAACCATTTACATCTACAGTTCACACTTTTAATACAGTACAGAGAGCAGAGACTCGGGATATGCACACAGACTGCACCTACTTCAAGAAGCATCTAATCTTCTCTTGATCTCTCTCTGCTCCTTGCAGACTTCAATCCCCTCAAGTCTCTACCCAGACAGCATGCCAATGAGCTGTCAGTGTCATAATACCTGACACTCATTCTGCATCTGCAGTGTATACAGTATGTACTGCATCAGGCACAGGGGAAGGTCCCGTGCTTTATTGAGTCTCAACATGACGTGAACTGGCCTTTTAAATATACTCCTTTAGAGTGTGCAATTATTCAGAAAATGGATGAGCAGTGGCAACCTTCCTCAGGAGGCAAGACATGTATAAAACATAAGTAAATGGTCTGATAAAGAAGGGGTGCCTTGGCTCTTCCATTTATTAATGTGATCTAAGGATAGTTCATGTATGTTGGTTGAATATCAAGCTCTGTGAAATGCCCAAGTCATGTCAATCTCTTCTGGACAGTTAAATCAATGCTACCGAGGATATAACTCCTTAAATTATCCTCTCTGATTCTCATTCTCATCCTCTCTCCCCATCTTATCTCATATTTATACATGTTTATTCAGCGGGGTCATTTTAAAATTACTCCTTGACTTCATGTGTAACCTGATTAAATGTTATACACTGAAATTTTACGCAGAACAGTAACCTCAGCTTTGGCTTTTACATTTAAAATACTCCAAAGGCCTTTCCTCTCTATCCTCTTTACTTGTCAAGATAATAACTTGCACACCACAACAGCTTTACGCTTTTTCACTTAATCCCTCTGGCAGTGGTAGAATTATTCCAGTGATGCAATTGTCCTACACTTTGTGATGCTGTGGAATTTCAGAAGATAAAGAGTAAACTTTTTAACACAGAATAATTCTTGACTAAACATCTACAGCCATACAGCCATTTCCACAATTGTCTGATTCTTGATTTTTTTTTTTTTTGCCTTTTGCTCCTATATTTTTATTAGAATCCTATTCTTATAAAATTCTTTCTTAATTTAAGCTGTGCCCTAAAAACCTTAGTGCAGGTTTCTGGCAATATGTCTTTTTGACCTAATGATGTAGGGTGCAACAAAGCTGGTGGATGGCGTGTGCATTTGCAACCCCCTGCTAATTTGAACTCAACTGCTTTGATTAAGAATTAGTATTGCAGTATTTCTAGGACGACTTACAGCAGCTCATGAACATCATGCACAGTATTTTTCACCTCTGACATGTAATAATTGTCATGAAAACCAGGCCAGTCAGGATGCACGTCGAGCTCACTCAGTTTTATAAAAAACAATCAGCTAGAGATACAAAAAAAACAAACTTGTAGTCAATAATCTGATAATATAGTTAGTTCATGGTTGTATGTTGGTACTCATGGGAAGTGGAGTCCCTGACAGGGTGTGTAAGTGCAAGTGTAGTGTGCAAGTGTTCATGGGAAATGAAGTTTGAGTCAGGCAGTACAGGTGCAGGTGTGACAGCCCTCTCCCACCCCATGGGAATTCACTCCAGAATGGAGTCATCCTGTGGGGCAGGATGCTGGCTGTTCGAGTTGATGAGCATGAAAGTCCTGCAACAGCAGAGGATATAGAATGTCCTTAGCCATTCCCCAGCACTCTTCTTTTGGGGAGTACCCCTCTCAGTTGATCAAGTGCTCTAATTGATCCTCTCAGCAGTGTGAACACAGGATGTCCGTCACTGTGTATGCTGGCTGACCGTTGATGTTCAGAGGCTCAGCTGGGTTCTCAAGTGGCATATTCTCCGTGAGAGGGCCAGGAGTGACAGCCTTTAATAGGTAGACATGGAAGGAGGGGGTGATTCAGCAATGACGAGGTAGAACAAGCTTGTACGTTACAGAATTAATTTTGCTTAATACCTCGTATTGTCAGATGTAGCGTGTGTTCTGTTTCTTGCATCTGGATAGGCCTTTGATGTCTTGTTGAATGGGGCTCCTTGTTCCTGCGCTGATCGACGAACCTTTTCTGGTTATCAGCCACTTGTTGCAGGCACTGATGAGCATGTTCACAGACCTGTTCACTCCATCAGAACCACTCACCCACGGGTGGATCTTCCACTGGGTTTGGGTCCCAGGGAAAGAATTGAGGCTGATATGCAAGCATGCACTGGAAAGGAGTAAGCTGAGTGAATGATTGACAGAGCAAATTTTGGGTATATTCTGCCCATGGCATAAATCTAGATCAGTTACCTTGGTTATCAGAACAGTAGATTCTTAGAAAATGTGAAATTGTCATGAGCATGGTCAGCATACTCCACATGGTCATGCAACTGTGGGTGGGATCCTGAGGTCAGGCTTATGGTAATGTCCAACTTCTCCATGAAACTGGCCCACACTCTGGATGTGTACTGTGAGCCTCGGTTTCTGACTATTCTTCAGGGATACTGAAATATCTGAAAACACAACTGAAAAAAAGCTCTGTGAGCTCAAAGGCAGTGGCTTTGGAGAACTGATTAACAATAACCGGAATCACTGTATAGTATATGTGCAGACTTCTTTGACTAGGACCCTGCCTGGCAACAAATGATGGCTGAAATGTGATATGTGATTGGTTAATACGAAAATACATGTCTGGAAGCAGCACAACTTTTGGAAAAGCTATGAAAGGAAGCGGACAGACTATTATTTAATACGTATTCATGGACAAAATATAATTAACATCAGTTTGTGATTCAGATATTTTTTTAGGCCAGCAGAGAAGGTCTTGCAGGCCCTAATGGTCCGCCACTGATTTTTGGGGAATATATGCTTGTGCCTCTGAGACCCACAGTGACCGCTCTTGTGAAGAAAGCATATCATCTGTATTTCGGCTGTAAAATCAGTGATCGAGACAATGAATGGGCGCCTCACATTTGTTGTGCAACATGTGCTCTCTGTCGGAGAGCCTGGCTCAGAGGCACTCGAAAAAAACAATGCTGTTTGCTGTCCTGATGATATGGCGAGAACAGAAAGACCTGTGAAAGTTTCTGTGTTTCAAAGACACCAAGATGATTTAATCAATTTTTTTGCACAAGTTGACAATCTCTGTTTCTGTGATGACATCGAAGGATTGTTCTCTGCTTTGGGTTGTGACCATGACCCAGTAGAGTGGCGTCCCTTTTGATTCATCAACGTTAAGCATCAAAGCTGTTCTGCTACACAATGGCAATGTTCACCCTTCAATACCTGTTGGCTATGCAACACATGTGAAAGAAATCAATGAGAACATGGAAATGTTGCTGAAGCACATCCAGTATAGCGGCATAAGATGTGTTATATCTGTGGAGATCTGAAAGTCGTTGCTTTGTTACTAGGACTGTAGCTCGCCTATACAAAGTACTGTTGTTTCATCTGTGAATAGGACAGCCATGCCAAAGAGTCACATTATTCTAGACAGAGCTGGCCACTCCGTAAAAAGCTAGTTCCAGGACAGAAAAATGTTGCGCATGAATTGCTTGTTGACCTGGCAAAGATATTTTTGCCTCCTCTTCACATAAACGTAGAACTTATGAAGAATTTTGTGAAAGCAACGAACAAGGAAGGCAAAGGATTTTTGTTATTTAACACAGATGTTCCTAGGTATAACCGACATCAAGATCAAAGAGGGCGTTTTTGTTGGCCCTCCGATCAGACTAGTTATAAGTGTCAAGCGGTTTGAAGATCTGTTAGTTGGGCTGGAAAAAACTGCCTGGAAAGCCTTCAAAGATGTTGTTGACAATTTTCTTGGCAATTATAGAGCCCCAAACTACATTCAGCTGGTAGACAAAGTTCTAAACGCATACAAAACAATAAAGTGAAACATGTCACTCAAGATTAATTTCCTCCACTCACACTTGGACTTCTTCCCCACAGATCTTGGTGCTGTCAGTGGCGAACACGGTGAAAGGTTTCACTAGGTCATTGCTCCAATGGAAAAACAATATCAGGGCAACTGGAATACGTCAGTGCATGCTAACTACTGTTGGACACTGCAAAGTGATGCACCTGACATTGAATACAAACAAAAATCAACAGCAAAACACTTCTAATTATTTTGAACTTAATAGTTTATGAGAAACATAAATGCGATTAAATATGTTATTGCCAGTAAACAGTTAACTATCTCTTTCTCAGAGTTCCTATGTGATGCAGCAAAGCCAAAACTAGATTTGTGCATACGCACCAGATACCTGTTGCCATCAGCAAAAACTTTTCAGGAAGCAAAACCTTTCCAAAAAGTTGTTGTGCAGTGTAGTCAATGCATGGTCGAAGACCTCCTCCTTTTTCTCCACAAAAAAGAACCCAGCTGAAGCAGGTGAGGTAGAGGGGCGTGGTTCCCAGGATCAGGTCAATGGCGCAGTCATATGGTCTTTGTGGGGGTAATCTGCTTGCCTTAGCTTTAATGAAAACATCAAGGCCATCGTGATATTCCTCTGGTATAGAGACAAGGACTCAGGTCTCAGAGCTTTCAATGGAGGTAGAAGAAAGGGTTATACACAGGCATTGTAGGCAGTTTTCCTTACAGAAGTCAGACCATTTGGCTATCTTATTGTTAGGCTCTGAAAATTAGGCCAGGAAATCTGTGACAGAGTCAACGAAACATATGGTCCCGTCTGTCATTGAGCTTGGTCTCCAGAATACTTTTCTGGCTTTGTGGTGAGAGTTCAGGCTGAGATGTGTGTGTGTGTGTGTGTATGGGGGGGGGGGGGGGTGGCTGCATGGGTGGCTGATTCAGTGCTTGGGAGATGCTGGCAGTAAGTTGTTGAACCTGAGCAGTAACCTCCTGTAGGCATCTCTCTTGGTCACTGAGCAGGCAGCCTTGAGCAGCAGGAGAGTTTTGGAGCATATTTGAGTCTGCCGCATCCATGTGAGGGCAAAGCATTCTGTCTCAAAAGCCAGGCCAGGTTATCCAGAGTGCAGGAGAGTGTTGGCCATGGTTCAATGTGGGTGCTCATGGGAAGTGAAGTCCCTGACAGGGTGTGTGAATGCAGGAGTTAATTTAATGGGAAATGAAGTAAGAGTCAGCCAGAGTAGGCAGAGCAGGTGCAGGTGTGACAATAAGGAATTATTTACTAAACCAAAACACATCTGTAACTTAAATTGTGAAAATAAAATTTTAAACTTTCAGTCTTACTTTCCTAGTTTTGGCCTGTAGTGCAGGTCCTCATGCTAACTGAAATGTAAAGGAAAGGAGTGATTCAGATACCTGACAGAGGCAGCTGACCAGGAGATATTCCCCATTTTAAGAATGCATGTCACTGATGGAGAGTCTGAATCTTGAAAGCACTGCTGTAACGTTTTCAATCCTCCACCCACAGTCTACCTTTCTCACTCTTTTTCTCCTCTCGGAGCGATCAGTCTCCTTCAGGGAAGCTGATAACACCGTGACGTGCTTGATCTCTCACTCTTTCAAGTCCACAGCTTTTCCAGCTAGGAGACCTTGAGTCAGAATGACACGTCAAACAGACAGCAATGTGATCTTTTTAGCTTGTTTGAATGAGTAAGTGAAAGAAACATAAAAAGACAAAGAAAGAGATATTGTAAGAGAGGTGTATGAGTGATGCTCAGCCACCCTCAGGTATATGGCCCCCTTTGCTGGATAAGGTCAAAAGCTCTGTCCTCCTTGCAGATCATATTTAAAAGAATTGCTCTTGTGTATTTGAAAAAAAAAATCCTTAGCTGTATGTAGTGTTACCACCACAAGTGAATGTTTGTGGATGTGCATGTATGTGTGTGTGTGTGTGTGTAGCAGAAATGGCGGGAGGCAGGCTGTGAAGCCATGTCCAAACAGGTGAAGCTGAAGCAAGGGGTTGTTATTACCAGAGACATGTCAGGTTTTTGTGTGTCAATACCTGACAACATTTCCCCCTCATCACTTAACTCTAAAGAAACATTTTCTGAAATAATGAATTTTGAAACTCTTTTTGTGTTTAAGCTTGGAGCTCCAACAGGGTGAGTTACTGCAGCTCCATTTTTAGAGGACTGTAATTTGACGTCTACAAACTGATTGCACAAGCTCTAGGGGCTGGAAATGGAGAGGTAAATGTGCATGTGAAGTGAAAAATACAGGCCTACTGTAACATAGCACCACAGTCAGGACACAGCATGAGAATTTCATCCATCTCCCTGGCTACCCTAATGTAGAGGAGCCTGCCGTTCATCTCTTCTATGCTTAATTTCACAGTCTAAATGTAGCAGAAGCACTTTGTATACTTCAAGAAAAAAGTGAAGTAATTACACCCTTCATTAAAACTCCTATATCAGCTGCTAATTGCCCCCACTCTGCCAAACAAACACTCTTCTTGTCCTCTGGCTTGCCACTGCAACTGCTTGATACCAGCCAGCTCTTGAACTGTCATGAATATTGCAAGAGTACTTCAATACTAATTTGAAAACAGTTTTGCTTCTTGCCTTTTTATATATATATATATATAATACACACACACACACACACACACACACACACACACACACACACACACACACACACACACGTGTGTGTGCGTGTATAAAATATATAGATTTTTGAATTTGGGAATGAGTGGTGGAACATTGTGCTTGGACAGAAAAGCTACTCAGAACACTGAGTGGAACAAATGATGATAATTGGTGTCTGAGTGCTTCTGATTAATATTACTGGCTGATGAACACATAAAAAGTCTAAACCCCAGCTATGATTAGCAAAACTACACACAGCAAAACCTTGGCGCAAGCCTGCCAAGTGTGCAAAATGGTTGCAACAAATGTTGTCAAGCATATACCTCATACAAATTATGGTAAACAAAGATTCTTGACCTTTACTGACTGTTTATTTACAGCATTTAAATGCAATTTATAATTACAGTGCTTTACTGAATTTCACATTACAGCTGATAAATGTGTTTTATTTTTTCAATAAGTCAATGTATGTCTTTATGCATAGCTTATAGCTGGTTTTGTTTGCTTGTTTGTTAGTTTTTCAGCATGGCAGAGGTCAGGCATTACAGTGGAGACAGATGCTTGTGGATAAATGCTGCATACAGTATATATTCTATAAACATATATAATCTTTGGTAACACTCTAAAACATGGGTACCCAAATAAGCATATATTAAGGAGTGCACTAATGCTTTCATGATGAACAATCAATACATGAGCTAATACTTAGTGCAACATGAAATAATGAACTGTATACCTTAAAACACAATTGAGTCATGTATACATAGCTTTTAAGAATTTATTAAGTATTAATTACCGGTTACTTGTTCTGTCAGTTGAAATAAGTTGCAGTATAATTACAATAATTTGTGCTTTACTTAATAATAATAATAATAATAATAATAATAATAATAATAATAATTTTATTTTATTTGTATAGCACCTTTAACAGTGGGCATTGCGACAAAGCTGCTTAACAGGAATAACATTTTGTGATCCGAAAAAAAAAAACCCCAAAACAGATCACCATTCATTCTTCTAAACTCATTTTAAGCAGACTGTATTGTTGTAGATAAATTATTAATTTAACCACTGGTTACTAGAGGGTGGGCTGATTTTAAAATAATTTGGCATCATATGAATGGTGAGCACAGGAAGTTGGTCAAATATCATAACTTTTTTAATTGCAGTAAAAATAGTTGTAACTTTTAATAAATTCTCACCTATTATTAACCAAATACCTAAAGTGCTTATTCAATTTTACATGTGAGGAAAAAAATGTGGCATTGGAATACTTTGTTGGTAAATGCACTAACCTACACTGTCACCAAATAAATCCTTCTTAGTGCAAAGTATTGCAATTATAATTATTACTGAGGTTTTTTAATTACAATCAATACTGCAATTAATGATATTAACAGAACAAGTAATAGGCTTAACAATTCCATTTGTTAATGGCTGTGTAGATGTGACTCAGTTGTGTGGTAAGGTATACACTTATTTCATGTTACACTAAGTAGTAGCTCCTGTATTAATTAATCATGATGAAAGCATTAGCTCACTTATTAATGTATGCTGCACACTAGCTTTGACGCACCAACACTATCTGCTGCGCTGGGCTAAGCTTTTGGAAACTCATGCAGATCACAGAGAAACCAGTCAGAGACAGGCAGGAGTCATAAAAAACCCATTTTCTCTATGACAAATTACTAAGTTATTAGAACAGTTTAAACCCAAGGGTGCAGTGTTGCGGATGTCCTTGCAAGTTTTGTAGATTAAACAAAGTGAAACAAAGATTAGAAATTAGATTAGACACAAAGTGTTTTATTTTTAATGCATACCATTTTGCAGTTTTATTCCAATCACAGTTCTGCATACTGTGCAAACACCAACCAGTTAACATGTGCTAAAACAAAGACTTAATCTTAAGTAGGTGTGAAAGTTAAATTAGCGCGCTTTGCTACATTAATACTGAAATGGCACAAATTCCAGTTAATGTGTTGTTCTGTATACAGTTTCCCAGTGTACGATCTGTTTTTCTTCCCTGAATTCACAGTAAATACTTTGAAAAGTTGAAGTTATTGAAAAATAGGCCATCTTCAAACAGATTATTGAAGCCTGATGCCTGGAAAACACCAGATATCATAAAAAAAAACTGTTTACCACGTTCCGCATCATAACAGCTTCTAGGCAAACATCATCCCTAGATTTTGCAGGGTCACTGAAGAAACACCATCTGAATATGTGCCACTTTGACACTTACCAGGAATCACAGGGATATAGAGTGAGAGAGAAATGCTCTGCAATTTCATCTTGGTCATGCTTCATAACCAGATTTCCTGACTTTAATGAGCTCATTACAGCAATCTGGCCTCTCGAGAAGGAACTCTAGCACTGCTTTTGGCCTCTCTCACTCATTCAGAGGAGCTACACCTACTAAATCAAACAGTCCTACAACCAGGATCAAGCTGGTGACAGAATATTTATTTTCCGTGACATACAATTTATCATAAACACTAGCAAATTCATCTGCATATATCACTGGCCCTGTCAAAATTCGACAATGTGCTCCCTGAACAAATTATGCATTGGAAAATCTTAAACGCCACAAGAATTAGCAAATGAAATGCAGTTTGTCTGAATGAAATCATGTGGTATTTGAACACACTCATTTTGATGTGCAGAGATAATTCTCATCAGTGAGTTAAAAGCAGGAGCATGTTAGATAAATGCTGCATGTATTATGCATAATTACCCAAACTTAGTGTGCCATTCAGAGTTTCACTCTAATCTTTTGATTTGAGCAACATCTGTACTTGGGCTCCTTTCCCCAAAAGTCAATTTATATTATTTCAGGAACAGTGGCTAAATACAAAACAAAACTATCAGGAGTAAAAGTTTATAGAGACAGATTTTGTACTGTCTGTATCTTGGTTCCATTTTCACATGAACAATTCATATCTCATAAATTCTGAAATTTCCTCTTCCACATCATCTACCCAAGCAAACATTCACTGTGATGTCTAGATTTGCTTGCTTCTGCTATCCTGCCTCAGATTTTCAGATGTAGATATTAGTAATACAGTGAACCCCCGCAATACCGCGGCTCACCTCTCGCGGGTTCAGCGCATCGCGGATTTTCGAATTTTGATTCGTGGAATTTTTTGGCTTTTGGGACTCTGGAATATAAAATATCATTTCAAAAATGTTAATTCAAACATTAAAAGAGCATTTAAATTGAAATAAAACGGTATGCATTTCATCAGCGGATGAAAAGTGAAAGTGGCTGTGCAAGCCGCTTCAGCTCATGAACAGGAAGTGATCATCGGCAGCAAGTACGTATGTAGAATTTTATATGTTGTTAAAAGTGTATGTTTAGAGTGTAGAAAGTGTTTAAGAGCATAGGACGTGTTTACAA
>JAQLOM010000005.1:12862860-12877323 GCA_030068315.1 Chrysichthys thysi
TATCTATCTATCTATCTATCTATCTATCTATCTATCTATCTATCTATCTATCTATCTATCTATCTATCTATTATTGTCTGATTGATTTTTAATAAATACAGACATACTTTGAGTTAAAATGTGAGTGTGTAATAAGTAGGAGGTCATTGGAATGACCAGTGGCAACACTTACACTCAGAAATGAGATCCATTAATATGATAACAAGTTTGAACTTGACGAGACATGCAGGATAACTGGTGAGATATATATTGTTGCAAAACAAATTTTTCAGGACTGGTGGTGAATCCTGATAATCATTATTAAGAGAGGTGAAGATTTACATTTGGATTCTAATTTGCATTGCATTCTTCAGGAGCATAAACTTGTCTGGTTCTGACCATGACCGTGTTCGGGTGAAGCTAGAGTGATGATGATGATAACAATCTAGACAACAAAAGTATCCTAATGAAGCTCATTTTTACTTTAGGTCTATAATAAAGTATCTGTTAGCATAACATGTAATCAGGAAATGTTGTTCTCCTTATATAATCTTAGCCAGAACAAAAATGCACCATTTTATCATGTCACATGAAATGGGCTTTGGGCGGACACACACGCAGGCTGGAAACAGTGGTAAAATATCCAAACAGGTTTATTAAACACAAGCAGAGGTACAAAGATGGCCGGCAAACTCAGAATGCTGGTAAACATGCTAAATATCCATGAGGCGCATACGGATTGTCAGAGGCAAGGCAAAAACACAAGAAACCGGAAAACAAGAAAACGGTTAGATGCCAGAGAAACAAACCATGGGAATAAAATGCCTTGGCAAAAGTTGCCACTGTAGTTGGCAAACTAATGCTTCGCAAATTAGGTGTGCATTGGTGAGTCTATTTATAGTCTTAGTAATAATCACTGAGATGAAACACCTGTGAGTCGTTGGGCCTGCACCCACATGACGTGCCGAGCATGGCGCAAATCCTCGGGCACGCGCTGGCAGCGAACGTAGCTGGAGAGGAAAACCCAGAAGTATTCTCAGGCATGCGCCGCTAGTGAGCACAGACAAAGAGAGCGCGCCGTCAGTGTGCCCTGTCGGAGCAGATTCATGGCATCATAACCTTCAGAACAGAGATTTACAATCGATTTTTTTATTTGAATGTCAAAATTGAACCAAATGTGTTTTCCCAATGTTATCGGTTCCTTATACTTTGCTATGTCAGACCCGGATGAAGGCTTCAGACAACTGCTGTATATTCTGCTTCATAATTTTTGTTTTGAGGAAAATAAATATACAAGGAACGTCACGTCTCACCCACACTGTTTCCCCAAATGCAAGTATGATAAAGATTCTGTTAATATTTTCAAAATAAATCCGTTATCTTACGTGCCTATCTACACTAGATTGATAAACAAAAAGACATAAGTGACATTTGTGGATAATGTCTGAAGAGTGGAGAGGTTCAAAGATTCACCTACAGTCACCAAAAGTTACTTGTAATCACATCAGAAATGGCATGAACATTTATTTTTTTGGTTAATGTTTTAATAAATTAGCTACTAATCTGAAAAACTAATGTTTATGTAAAGTCCTACCAAAGTGTTTCCCCCGCAGAGCTTTTGTCAGCTCAAGGTCAAATTTGGTTCAGAGCCAGCCTTAAAGGAGCTGTCCAAAGTATGACAAACACCTGCTGTAGACAGTGGTTTTCTTTCAAGATCATAATACAGTATTGTGCTAAGACCTTTGGCCTACCCATCAAGGGTCATGTCAGCAATGGAACAATACTCACAATACCTGCTACAAGACATTTGAACTTCACAGTATATTGGGCAGTTGTTTTGCCCGAACCTAAGACCTGAACAGACTGGTGACCATTTGTGATTATTTTGAGGCTTTTCATGTAGGATGGTGTTACTGGACTAACACTTGATCTAGGCTACAGAGACATGAACGTGGTCAGGTCCAGCTTGAGTAAGGTGTCAATTCTTTCCATTACAGGGGGGTCAAAGTCCACAGATTGAAGGGACCTCTCCAAAACTAGCAGCAAAATAGCTAACATAGTGCCGGTATGTGTTTTTGCTTCTCTGGTAATTGCAGACAGAGACCTCTCTGACCAATGATGGATCAGGTATTTGGGCTTTATTTTTCCTTTTTCTTTCCCCTCAATTTAATCTATTTTCACTTCTTCACTTGTTGGTGTCATTTTTGTATTATTCAAGAATGCATACAACAGGTTCTTCTACTTTTGTTTTTACAGCCTAGAAAGATCAATAACTTATTTAGGCTACTGAGGTTTAATCAGCTGTCAATTTACTTGAAATTGATGCAGTTGATGAAAAGGGTAAGTAAATTATAAATGTGCAAAAGCATTTTGCTAATGATTCACTACACAATCACATCGTGTAATATTGTTAACATTTGACAATATTAAATACGCATGCATTAATGATTTAACTATTCCAAGTTCATGATTTTGATTTGTGGAACAAAATATTTTTTTAAATTTCTTTTCATACATCTGACTAACTGATCAGTCTCTAACTTATTTACTGTCGAGGTCAAAGCTGCCTCTATCCTTCCAGTAAAATCTACAACTGAAGACTTTTCACAGATGACTGGCCTCATCTAAAGTGTGACCTGAAACATAGTTGCCATTTTATTAGTTGCCAGTTGCCCAGGCAATGCCAGCTGATCTGTGACCTTAGAATAGTGTAAGTAAAAGAAATCCAGTGGCCTTTTCTTCTGACATGCTAAGCTTTAAACGCTCCAGTGGGTGCCAACTGACAGAACTCTTACGAGTTTTCAGGAAAAATGTGCCATAGTTTATAATGCTGAAAATGACAGAAGTCTGGAAAGTGGTTAGGGAATGCCTACGGGGCAATTATGTCAAGGATTAGAGGCAGACCTACAAACATGACAACACAACATACATCTGTATGAGGGCTGTACATACAATAGGAGACGGAGATATTGCTCTGAATGATACTAGAGCAGTCAAAGTACCTGTGATTGACTTGGTAGTATATCAAGAGACACAAGCCTTTGTTCCTTCCCAAAGATGAACCCGTAGCCAAACAGAATTTGATTCAGTATTAGCATGTGCAATGTTTCAAGCATTTTTGTCATGAGACAGAGAAAAACCTATTTAAGTGCAATCTTTTTATTACTGATCTAAATTGCAAGGCAAATCATGGTCAAACAGATAGAGGTTAATTGTCAGATAGACAGCGCAATTTAGATGAGGTGCAAGGTGATTAGAGTAAAGACGATTGAATTCGTCAGTGATGTTTAGGTCCAGTATGTTCGGAGCCTATACCCAGATCCTCTTCTCAAGGCTCAACCCCTCATCAAGTATTCAAAGCTGCCTCTTCACCCCTGTGAGTCCAATAATGTGTACACAGTGTAGGCAGGTGTCCCATCAATGTCAATGAGGTGGTAGATTTTTGGGCATTACCATCACCAACAGTCCAGGAGCCCCTGATCTATGTAGTAGGACTTGGAAGGAAAGTGCGGTTTTATATTTATTAGGCAACTACAACCAGCAGATTATTGGGTTAATCCTGCGAATGATTTAGCGTTTAGTTTTTGATTAGACAGGCGATGATGATGGTCCCTCTCTCAACAGCCTCTTCAGAAGGTTGGCAAACAGGAATCTGTTCTCTGTGGAGTTTGGCCTGTGATGCTGAAGATTTGTTGCAGGTGTGTGTATTGGTGTGGATCCTGCTGTGCACCCTACATTTGATTTTATGATTACATCCTCTTGGATGTTGTAGTGATGGAACACTTGCTCAAACAGCCCCATGGCCACCTGGAAGGTAATAGGGAGAGATCTGAGCAACACTATTTTGCCAACTTTTGAGGAATGGTGCACAGTTGTGAACCCAATGGAGAATGAAAGGTCACAAGCCAGCAAGTGCGATGTGTGACCAAGGTTGTTATAGGATGAATAGTGGCATGAACTAGCCACTGCAAGATGAATGAGGAAACTAGATTGTGGTGCTGCATAATCGGACATAGAGTACTGTGCAAAAGTCTCAGGCACCTTGTGTGTGTGTGTGTTTTTTTTTAGTACAAACATTTAATACATGGTATAGATATTTATTTTTTATGAATTCTGCATTATTGCGTCAGGACATTTTAGATTTCCAAACATTACTTTTCCAACAAATAATTGTTTGGAATTTTCAATGTACAGTATTTGAAAAATGTTTGCATGTCAGTAAAGAAAGTAACACATTACGTATGTCACCACTTTTCAGACAAAATCATAATGAATCCTGGATTTTGTGTGCACAAAAAGATGCAAGCACAACAGTCAAACTCTCCAGAAGAACTGTGGCAGATTGTACAAGACGCGCAGTAAAACGCACTAGCTCATTTCCTCATAAAACTGCACAAATTGTACCTGAGATTACTATTTCAGAAAGAAAAGCATAGGGTCATCACACCAAATATTGACTTGTTCAGTTTATTACTGTTTACTGCGTGTTGGAGTATTTTACTTTTAAGTAGAAACATTTAATTTCAGCATTTCCAAAGTCATCTTTACAGCATTTCTTTGCCTGTGCCTAAGAGTTTTGCACAGTCCTGTAGAGTGGGCACCAGTTGTGTTGTTCTACTAGTAGAAATAACTTAGTGTCCTGTCATGACTGTCATGTGTGCCCATACCAATAGTTGTTCATTGTAGCATTTACACATACACTTCCCCCCATTGTAAGATATTGTTAAGTTAAATTTTTACAGCAAGAAAAGTGCAGTAAGGAACGTAAATGGTTCCAGTCTCCACATCAGAAGAGACCTCTAACATTAATGTTGCGGAAGGATGAGCATGCTTTTGCACAGAGCCCAAGATAAATCACTTCTTGAGGTTCAGGAAGTCCAGGTTAACTGCAAGATTGTTTCTGACTTTATTTTTCCCCCACCTTTCAACTATGAATTGCGATAGTGCTGAAATTTGTGCCGGTAGAAGTTATCAAATCCTAGTAACCTTTGAAGCTTCTTTATGACCCTTGTGCCTCTTTTCCAAAGAGTATATGAAGGAAACATATTGAAAAAAAAATGGGAGGCTTGCTGGAACTAGTAATTTAATGATCCATAACCATTATCAACTGTTATCAAAGAAGCATCCAAAACCGTATGATAAATGCTGGATATTTTTAGGCATTTTCTAATAAACATCCTCATTCAGTGGCTGTTTTGCAGAGGTATGGTTTGCTTTAATGTTCCAAGTCTTGTCTGTGTGATATATCCAAGCTATGGCAGGGTTTCTACATTCCTGGATTGGTGATGGATCCAGAATTGGCACTCCCCTTACCATAAACACTACTCCATGTATTTTAATGTGTTCTGCACTTCATAGTCTGTACTGCATTTAATTACACAATCCTCTGTATAATGCATTAAACCTGTCAACTCATTTCCTAATGGATATACACTATATGGCCAAAAGTATGTGGACTCCTGGCCTTCACTCCCACATTGTACTTGATGAATATCCCATTCCAGAGTTGGACCCCTTCTTTGCTACAATAAGTCCTCCACTCATCTGGGAAGGCTCTCCAATAGATTTTACGATGTGACTGTGGGTATTTGTGCTCATTCAGCTATAAGAGCATTATTGAGGTCAAGCACTTATGCCAGGTGAGAAGTTCACATTCCAGGTAATTTCAAAAGCGTTCACTGGGTTTGAGGTCAGGGCTCTTTTCGGGCCACTCGTGTTCTTCCACACCAACCTTGGCAAGTCATGTCTTTATGGACCTCAAGTCATGTTAGAACAAGCTTGGCGCTCTTTAATTCCAGTAAAGCAAAATCTTATTATTAAAACATACAAAGACATTCTAGAAAATTATGTGTTTCCAGTTGTTTGTTGTAGCAATTTGGGATGACTCTCATTTGGGCATTATGATCAGATGTCCACATACTTTTGGGCATATAGTATAGATCTCCCGTATCTCAACAGCTTAAATGTTCAAAGACCAAACACAAATGAGGCCCTAATGTACCCTAGGATTAGAGTTTATTTATTTATTTATTTATTTATTTTAATGTATTAATTTAAGCTTTGATCTAAAATAACACCTCTACATCAAAGAAATCTGACTCCTTACATAGATATCAGGCTCAAGCTTAACATCTCTTGGACAAAACTAATACTGGCACATTTAGTAGGTATTTCCACAGGAGGCCAATGTACCCATGATACATATTTCATAATAAATCTGTTTCAGTCAAAGTGAAGACAAGGTTGATTTTTCTCTTTATTTCTTTCATATGAAAAAATTTGCTCTGTAGGTTATTTCACAGTTCTGCTACCACATTACCAAAGGAACCTGCCTCCAACAATTTCTTTCTATTGAAAAATAACAATATATCAAATGGAAACATTTCTGTTGTCAGCAGAAAAGAAAGAAGCATTCTTTCAGAAAAGGAAGACAGCTCTTAAACAAGAGGCCCCAGAGGAAATGAGAAATCAAATTTCATACAAATTTTCACAATTGACTTCAACGATTCTACTTAATAAAAGCGACAGTCTGACAATGTTCCTAAATTAATATGTCGAAGTGTCTCAATATCTGCAAAATAAAACAGTTTTATGAAATGTTTAAATGTAATGTATCACTATATAATTTCTATTACATAACTGCTATCAAACAGTAACTGATGGTGAAGGGTTTATTCCTCTTTGATGAACTACAGACGACCTTTCTGTCTAAGGAAAAGAAAGGGAAGAATTACTGAAATGGTAACCAACTACCACATGAAATACAGAGCATGTCTGACGTATGACAGCTGCTGTAATTTCTGCTGCTTTGGAGAGAGGAGCCTGTTTCCGGGAGATAGTCTAATTTAGGCTCTATTTCCTGAGATTTGATTTTTTTTTAATAGAATCAGTGATTAATCACCACCTACTAAAATGACGACATTCTCTAGTGCAGGCCAATCAGCCACTTCATGAGACAGCTGTTAATAAAGCTATAGTCTACCAAAATACCACAGCAGCATTTATACGTTGTTGACTGTCTTTTTTTTTTGTTAGCTGACTCTGCAATAATTCATCATATTCTCCAACACTCAACGTATGAACCAAAGAACTCTCCTTCTGTGTACAGAGAATAAGAGAATAGTGGGAAGTGTTTGACCTCCTCAGAGAAAATAATCCCAGATTTAGCTTTGCTAATTCTGTCCTTCTTATCTCAACAGGACAAGCTGCTGACTCTCTCTTTTTGGAAATAAAAGGTAAGGTACAATTAAGTGCTCAGTTGTTTCTCCAATTAAGGGAAACGAATAGGACTGATCTTTTTGCTTTTGTGCACAATGCGCTGAATCTGCCATTCACTCAGTTATTGTTTGAACATTAAATCACATTTATAGCTTACAGTTATACCAAAATTGTATTAAATCAAAACCAGACATTCTTCTATAATAACTAGAAAACCACTTTCCTTAAATTGTGCTTATGATATTAAGCCATACATATATCCACAGACCTAATCACATATTAACATCAATTCAAAGGGAATAAAATCTATTATGTATACACGATAAGTCAAACATGATATAAAACATAAAAAAGGGCAGCAATGATGGCAGTCAGTACAAAAAAAATCTCAAAGGTTATATCGACACTCACGCCACAATACAAATATGCATTCAAACTTATCATAAAAATATAAATAATCATTTTAAGGCTCTTGCAAATCAGTTAGTCATGCATAAACCAGACACAAGATTTTGCTGTTTTGCTGGAAATCAGGAAGGTTTTTAAAATGTATTCGTGCATCCACGCAGATGAACACCTTAACTTTGCATACTCAATTAAATCTAAAGGACCAATGATTGAAAAATCAATTGTTTGGGGATCAGTGGAGTAAAATGTATTTCATGCTGTAAAACACTGTATAACATTTTAACACTTGGGACTATTACAAAAACAACAGCAACTATAGCTCGTTTCCCTGTGAAAATATTGTAATATTGTCGATTACCTACCTACCAGTAATCCATTATTGCTTGCCAGTAGGTGTTGATCTGTGGTGTTTTTGAGTAACGGCCACGAAAGGTGCTAGCATGAAACGTTGACGTTAAAACTTCTACCTATACAAATTAGCAATTTTTAAACAGATGTGTACTTAACCCATTAACTGCCAATTTCTTTTTCTGAAAATTTCATGTATTTCTATTAATTTGCATCCAAATAGTAACAAAAACATCTACTTCCAAGAAATATGACTGTTAATTTCTCTGAAATTTCAATTTGTAGTCGAAGTCCCAAATGGGGCTCATGGCACATGCCATCTATTTTTTATACCATTCAATATATGATCCCCAAATGGGGACCACGGATTACACCATGCATGAAAGGGTTAAAAGTCTTACGACCACCAGTGACATTTAACACACTCAGAAGTCTGACTTGTTTTGGGAGAAACTGCTTCTGATACCTTAATCACACTTAAACATAACAGAGGGATTTGATTGTTTTTGTTTATCTTTTGGATCCTCTAATGGAACATTCTTAAAATTATCAGGACGTCTAGTCTAAGTTGCATCATTCACGTGTGACCATGTAACATACAACACAGTGTATGATGCTTACAGTCGGTTTTAAAGAGATGATCTCTGACACTTCTTTTTTGCATTTCAAAACAGTGTTCTATAATAATAATAATAATAATAATAATAATAATAATAATAATAATAATAATAATAACACCCAAAATTACAGTGCCATTAGAGATTTACCCTGACGCCACTGCAAGAGAGCTTCAAAGCTACAGTACATAGATTACATTGTTGCACTGCGACGGTGCTGAAGCTACATGGTTAGCATTGCTGGCCTCAGGTTTAACAGTCACACTGATGCACCACAGCAATTCAGTTTACCTTTTACAGCACCACACATAGTCTAAAGGTGACTGCTGAAGATTGTGGTTATCTTGTCACAGTGCATCCACTCTTCTAATTCCCATCCCCTTCACTCTGTTAAAGGAAATGCGTGAGGCTAAGCGATTGCCATTTTGCTAAAATACTACAGTATATGCAGTTTCACCCATTGTCAGTCAAAATAGGTGCACGGAGCAGGAATGGAATCATATTATTTCTTTTAAATTATATATTTCATTACTTGACATCGTATATTTCTAATATACTGTAGGTCTGCCAAACGGCGAAAGAATAGGAAAGAGGAGAATAACCTTATTTTGCAGTCGATAGTAAATTACACACAGAAGCTACAGTGAAAAGTTGCGAGGGGATTTAACTGTAGCAATGTTTGATGTGATGTAGTCAGTAAATGGCAAAGCTGATCTTATAGTATGTTTATAATGTTTTTGTGGTTCACTTAAGTTATAGTGTGGCTGTACTTAATGGTGTTGTAAAAGGGGAATTTGTCTGGGGCTGTTATAGCACAATGTGTCGTATTCTATGCTACAGCTGCAAAATCTAATTAACATGCTATGTATAGTTATGGTTGTAATTTAATTTAAGGAGTGACTAGGAAGTTAAAGACAGCCTACAGCTCCTAGAAGCACATAATTAAGACGTTTCTGCCTGTAAATCCTAAAGTTGCAGAGGAGAACTCCCAGAATCCTTAGCCAGCGACCTTACGACGTGACCTCCAGTCAAGCACCTTCACAATCAGCTAATTGCACTCACACCCTTTAAATAACCCAGACCGACAAAGACCCTTTTCTAAGTCTTACAGTGTATTGGTTTTGTGACACTTCCAAGCCTTTGTTCACCGCCTGGCTTGATGAGCGGTTGTGCATAGCCTGCTTGCTGGTTGCTTCTTTTGCCTTGTCTAGTTTAGGCCCATTTTCGTGCTTTCTGAGCATTACTTAATCGTTTTGTTTGTCTGCCATATTTGTTGAAATAAATTTGAACACCTGCACTAACATTTGTTTGTTCACTTCATGGTAATAATGACCCAGGAAGCAGGAGGTGTAATTTGTTCGCTCTTGGGGATAATGCTTGCTGCATTACACATTTCTAAAGCATTAGATCATGTTCACATTTCAAGGTGATATTCTGTATTTTACAGTCTACATTATTTCCTTCATTTGTGTCCCTGATGGCACTTTTAACATTGGGCTAATGAATAAAGCCTTCAGGCACATTTTAACAACGGTCCTTTGGCACCTGTAAAAAGACTACAAGACTACAACTGCACTAGAGCTGAAATATATGTTTATATCAATTTAATTAAATCTGTTTTAGGCACAAGCTGGTAGTTTTTAGATATGATAGGTTAGCAGCCAATGAAAAAACACTAGCAGCCAGTGAAACAGAGATTTGTAATAAAATAAAGAGATTAATAAACCAAGAATACGTGTTGGACACTGTTGCAAAGATTCACAAGGACCTTTCACCTGGACACTACAGAGGGAATTAGCTGGCCTTTGACAGGAGTTTGGATGTATATTTGGTGTGTGTGTGCGCGTGTGTGTGTGCGTACTTGTACTTGCTACATACTGAGGACTCAAAAACATATTTTTGGGAATTCAGGACATTTTGGCTGGTCTCCACTTCTTCATAGGGCTGTTTGAGGGTTAAGACTTGGTTCTAGTGTTCAGGTTAGAATTAGGTTTAAGTTAGGGTTAGGGTAAGGGATGGGGTTAGGCGTTTAGTTGTGATGTGGGAAGTTAAAATAAGGGGCCGGGGAATGCATTATGTTAATGAGTGTCCCCACTAGGATAGAAGAACATGTATGTGTGTGTACGTGTGTGCGTATGTGTGTTTGTGTGTGATTTACACCAATATGCCAGTGTCAGCATACTTTCTCCCTATGGAAAACTGCCCAGGCTTTAGACGTGCTGACCTCATTTAGATTGAAATCCTGGTAGCAATGACTCTTGACTGAGGACATATTTCATATCTTACACACACACACACACACACACACACAGAGAGAGAGAGAGAGAGAGAGAGAGAGAGAGAGAGAGAGAGAGAGAGAGCTAGGGAACAAGCTCCTTGTAGATTTCTGTCTTGTAAATCATGTGCTTTGGCTGATTGCACATGTTTGGTGGAGATAGTTGTGAGCTCTATTGCTTTCAAGTGTGTACTTGGGAAATCGAATGGGGGCAGCTTTCACTCTAAAAGCCAAGAGTTAGAAAGAGCTTCTTTTAACTCTCTAAAGGTCTGTGTGCTTTAGGAGGATGGGTTGCCTCTATAACAGAAATCTGTAGCCATTAAATGTTTTCTATCAACCTGAAATAAAAACATGCTTTCAGTGCATTTAGTTATATAATGTTTGTATTTTGTGAGTTGTTGCACACCACATTGATTTATAGCCATCTAACTTAAATTGTTTATTTAGTGTTTTGAGACCGGTGGAGTCCGTAAATGTTCCTTGAATGTGTGTTGATGCCACTCAGAGGTATCAGATGAATCTGTGTTGGGAATGATTTCCATTTCTCATGCTAACTCATGCAAATCAAAGTTCTTAAAGTCTGTTCACTCTATGGCCATCTTGGGAACGTTCCCAGGCAGTTATTTCTAGTCTTACAAGACCAGGCTCATATGCACTTGAATGTGAAGAGACCAACGAAACCAACAAGATCAAGTTTCAAACATAGATTTTAAATCACTGTTAAAGGGCATAAATAAGTCATGATCCTGGCCAGCATGGCACCGGGAAAAAAAAAAGCATAACGGGGAATGACAACAACAATGATAGCAACAACAACAACAACAACAACAATAAGTTGTATATATAAGTAAATAAATAAAATTATTATTATTATTATTATTATTATTATCATTATTATTATTATTATCATTTCGGGTTGTGCTTTATGGACCCCTGGTGATCCTATAACCTGAGGGTCTAACTGACTCTTAAGTTCCTAATTTATTCCTTTTTAATTTTTTTTTACATTTTCTGAACTGACTAGATACATTACATTCATCTGAGATGCTGCCAAAATTTTCTACATTTCAAAAGCAACTGAATATAAAAAATTATGAATGTGCCCTTTGTAAATGGCATTCTGTGCTTTACCATTGTAAAATCAGTAAAAGTCATAAATTAGTATCTTTTTGTACATATTGTCATAGTTTACATTTACTTACAAATCAAATTTATTTCAATATGTCTCAACTAGAACCACAGTGTATGAATGCTGTTTAGTGTCTGCAGCATTTCTGAAGCACTGTACTGCTTACGATGGTTGAGAACATTTTTGCTGTATCAGTTGTTGTGTTGAAGAATGCCAGAACAATAATTGCCTTATAAACCTTTGTGTCTAAATATCTTCACAATCAAAATTGTTTTCTTGAGTCATGACACATTGACTAGTGTGGATGCTGCACAGCATGCTGTGGGGAAACAAAACTCAATACACATTACAAAAATTTATGGGAGGTCATGTGGGTGGTAAAAAAAAAACATCTCAAATGAATATGTAGGTTTTGATATTTTTCATTTCTGAAAAAACAAAACAAAACAGAATGACATTACTATAACCCAGTGGTTCTTAAACTTTTTTGGGCGCGACCCAAATTCAGATTCTGACGCTATGTCGCGACCCAAGAGCATATACTAAACACATCTAAGCACATTTATCGAAACAGTAATTTGTAAAGTAAGAAAATAAATGTATCCAAACAGTCTGTGTGTCATAAATCCGCGCGCGCACCTGTTTTGATTACTCCCAGCAGTAGTGCAAGCTGAGGGACTTGCACTGCCCCTCCGTGGTGCTGCGAGCGCATGCGTGAGGATTCGCTCCAGGTGCTGGCATCACGTGGTCTTCCGCAGGTGATCCGCATCTGGTCTAATGACTCAGACTATCATAGACTCGGTCTTGGACACTCAAATGGCGAAACATTGATTGCTGCTGTCGTGTGTGAATCTGTCAAGCCATGATGTAAGTCTGTATTCTCTTCTGGTTCTGACCTTCTTGCTTGTTATTCGATTTATGATTATAGTCTGTTCCTTCATGGTGCTGTACTTCTGCCTGGGGCCTAAATAAAGCCTGAAAGGGATTTTATGTCTGACTCACAGTGTATTACCTGATATTTTCAATAAAAAAGCCCCATCACCAACAAACGATGCTATCACAGCGATTGCGAGGCTGAGACTGAAGCGTTACCCTTTGTTTCCACCGAGAGACGTGCCGCGTGACTCATTTCCCCGCGCGTACAAGTTATCTTAGGTCGGCGTTAACGGTTCAACTTCTGAGGTTCAGATCGTGTTCAAGGTCATTTGTTTCGATCCGGTTTGTTCGAAGTTTAAGAAATTCGGGTTCTAGTGAGATCGAGTACTGAGGTACCACTGTATGTTATGTTCCAGTTATAGCATGCAGTGTGTTGCAATATAGGAAAGACAACAACATTTTTTTTTAGCTAAGTATGATATCTACACTGTAAATGCTCTCAAGGTAAACAAGATTTAATACTTGCGGTTGAGACAGTAATGCGGGCCAGAAACAGGCACTACATCAAAAATGGTGATCTCAAGATCTGTTTTTGTTTTGCCATGAGGAACAAAAGGAAAATTAAACTGAGCTTTTCTACACTTGCTCTGAATGACTGCCTGGCTGTCTGTCTCTGTGCATAGCCCTGGAAACCGCTGAGTTGCCTCGGCAGTCCGATAGCTAACTACTCAATTTCTGGAGCCAGAATAAGTAGAAGTGTAATAAATTCTCAGTTAAATACTCAGCGCCCTGTGTTTGGTAAAAGCGACCGTTTCAACTTGAAGGTGTGTTTAATGTTGCAGGCAGCATCATTTAAGTAAAAAATAAAACATACGGTATATCAAATATTTAATTATATATTTAGAAGATTCCTTGTCCTGAATGGTACTTGGTTACCTTATTTACTCATCTCATTCATTTGTTGCACATTTGTCCATTTTGTCCAATGTTAGCTTGTTACTTGCTTTCTCGTGTATTGACTGGATTGTTAACCTGATGTACAGCTGCACTTTTGTCTTCACGTCGATCTGTCAAAAAAATGTCAGCCCCGACATGGGCTGTGTATTAGACTTTTACTTCCACTGGACCTTGTGAATTTTCTTTTTCCCAGCTAGAGGAGTCAGAATTCATTTGCAAGTGTGTAAATACAAAGTGGACACATGCATTGCAAGTATATTAAATAGACAAAAGGGTCTAAATTCTTGTTTCCCCTCAGTGTATAGATTCTCTCAGGAGTCTTCATTGTGATGCAATATAAAGTTTAATTTTGTCATTACATTGGCTTGTGCTTTGTGCTAGCAGAATGACTACACAATGAAACGGCTTATGGGATTAGGCTGTAAAGCAGGCATTCAATACCAAACAGAGATATCATTATGAAGCTCACTATTGTTTTGAGAAACACTTAGCATTTCCCACAGGCTGAGAGAAAGGGATTTTATCTCCTAGGCTGAAGTGATTTGAAGAAGAAGAAAAAAAAAACGGATTCACGATCGCACGCATATTTAAATATAATTCTAAATGAATCATTGTTTTTACCTGGCTGAGTAAATCATGCACCAAGAAGACAAATT
>JAQLOM010000005.1:12893145-12904648 GCA_030068315.1 Chrysichthys thysi
AGCTACAGCACTTCAAAACTTAATTTTTAGCTGGTTAAGATGGCTAATTTGGACAATTACACAGCAATTGCCATAGATGTATCAGGTCCCAGATTTTTTTTTTATGTTTTTTTTTTTTTTTTAATGTAATGGATGTAATAGCTGATTTGAATGATTTTAGACTGCAGAGTCATCTCATGCAGTAGTTCTTGTCTAAGACCAGGAAGCATTAACAGATTTTCCTCTTCTGTGACACCCGGCTGATCTCATGAAGCACTTGGCAACTACCAAATAAAATGGATCAGTAAAAATTGAAAGGATACTGTATATACAGTAGGGATATACTCCTATGTTGCATTCTTTTTTATTTAATACAACAGGTTTAATTCCAAATTACATTATTGGCAACAACAACCTTAGTGAAAAATAAAATCTTTGAAATATTAACATGTATTTCATAGTGTTTCTTATTATGTCATATGTCCCCTCTCTTATATTAATGTCTGTGTGCACTTCAGCTAGCATGGAGCCCACAAGGTTGTGCAAAATCTTATGATCCGTTTGAGATCAAATCCATTGCAGTGTCGTCGGAACACAAGCTTCAGTAAAAGAGATTAGACATGAGGAAAATTGGTACAAATTAACATGCATAATATCACAATCAAATAGGGACCTAAAAATAATGCAGCTATTGGCTTAAATATTAAATATGTATGTAAGTGTTATAAACGTTTACTTTCTTTGTTTTAAATATTTCTGCATTCTAAAATCATCTGTTTATTCCATGTTCGAAATAAAAAAAACCAAGATTTTCAACATGGTCTCAGACTTCTTGGCCTATGTTTTTAAAAAGAACTACTTCTATCAATCTGTAAAAGAACCTACAGCAGTACCATCAATGCTATGATTGACAGCACTTAAATACCAACCTGGAC
Organism: Chrysichthys thysi; assembly: GCA_030068315.1. NCBI lineage: Eukaryota > Metazoa > Chordata > Actinopteri > Siluriformes > Claroteidae > Chrysichthys > Chrysichthys thysi. The sequence goes on from JAQLOM010000005.1 coordinate 12,894,060, forward strand.
CCATTTTATTTGAAATAGGGGCACATGTCATGCTGAAAAAGTCCACCTTGTTTCATTTCTGTTCCACCTCTGCATGTCAGATTTGTTTTGTGTGACTTGACACGGGCAAATAGAACAACAAAGCATCCACGGCCCTCAGCCAGGCTCCAGCTTGCCCTTCATTATTCACATCAGTAGGCTACATATGAGTCCGTGCTTCTATAGAACTGGCCATCAACTCAGAAATGTTCTTGCTCAGAAATGAGTTTATAGCAACTAAGGCTCCTGTGGTTTGTGGGATTTCTCGTAGAAAAAAAACTTAATGCAATCTTGTTGCTTCAGGAATCTGGTAGACTGTACAGCTGGGCTATGTCGTTGTTTCTACAACACTAGTTTTTATCCAGCTGTTTTATTCTGATTGGATTGGAGGTATACTGAATGCAGAATGGCCACATTCCCCACAGGAGATCTTCATGCCAGAGCTCCAATCACAGCCCTCTCACTGAGATTACAGTGATAAGAGCTCTGCAATGTTCCACTCTATCAAGCAAAAGCAGCTGGTAATTATTAACTTCAGTTAATTAACACACAATTACAAATCTGATCATTGCAGACAAATAATGCATCAGCTCTTGAAAGGCATGAAAGGAAATATTAATAGTGTCTTTAGAGTTCAAACATATGAGGGTCTGGTCAATGAGATTTCATTTGGCTTGTTCTCCTAAATGATTACCGTGGCTGGCAATGGTCTTGTTTGAAGATTGAGGAGTAAATTATAGAGATTACATTAATCATTAGAGAGATTAAGGCCTTGGTTAGTACTGTGTAATGTTAATGTGCGCTTCTTAATAAGCCAGAATATAGACAATAGATTTAGAATAGTTTAGTAGAGATTGTAGCACAAAGGAACGTATTCCGTAATCAGAATGTGACTTCACACTAAAGTGAAAGCTTCCCTGAAGCTAATAATATTGAGTATATCTCTATAATGTCAAACTCAGTGGATTCCAAATAGATTTTATTTGCATTAAAAAAAACCCGTTCTAGTCAGAATAGTTCTGCAACATTAAAGATTAAAACTTGGCACAAACAAATCTCAATGAATTGACAATAAATAATTGCATCTCATATTGATTTCAATTCTATTGTTCTTTTTTCTTCTTTTTCATTTACTTCTTTTCTGTTTTTCCCCATTCTATTCTATTCTATTCTATTCTATTCTATTCTATTCTATTCTATTGTCTTTTCTTTGTATTTTCTTTTATTCTGCTGTATTGAGTTTGTTCTTTCATTCTTCTGTTCTGTTCTCTTTGTATTGTATTTTTCTCCCATTGTGATTTGTACTGTTGTGTACTCATATTCTGTTTTGTTCTGTTCTATTTGTGTTCTGTGTGTGAACTATTTCGCTCTATTTTGTTTTATTTTGTTTAATTGTGATTTTTTTGTAGTATTGTTTTCTGTTCTATTCTATTCTCTTTGTGTTCTATTCTGCTGTATTGCATTTTGTCCTTTTCTCTTCTGTTCTATTTTCTTTGTATCTGATTTTGTTCCTTTTTTGTCTGTTCTGTTGTGTACTTATATTCTATTCTGTTCTATTCTATCTTTTTGTGTTCTGTTCTGCTCTAAGGCTTTTGTTCTTTCATTCTCCTATTCTGTTCTCTTTGTATTGTATTTTGTTCCACTGTGATTTGGTCTGTTGTGTACTCGTATTCTATTCTATTCTATTTGTGTTCTGTTTGTGTTTTGTGTGTGGACTATTTCATTCTGTTTTGTTTTAATTTGTTTAATTGTGATTTTTTTGTAGTATTCTATTCTATTCTCTTTGTGTTCTATTGCACTGTTGCATTTCACTTCTCTTCTATTCTGTTCTGTTTGCATTCGATTTTATGCCTTTATGATTTGTTCTGTTGTGCACTTATATTCTATTCTATTCTAATCTACTCTAGTCTATTCGACTATTAAGACTATTAGACAGGATAAGGGAAAAGGGAGTGACTGTCTTGCTGTGTTAAGGCTGTGAAATATAGATGTTATGGCTTAGGCAATCATGCTGAAACTCATGGCTGTTTTCGAATCAAGCTCATCTGCTAGAATGGAAATCAAAAGGTTTAGGTGTCATACCCACTGGGATCTGCTGATTATATTGCACAGACAGGCTCAAATGGCTCAGATGATATGAATGAAGACATAATACAGTCTAACTTTTATTAGATCATATTCAGTTTTTTTTCTGCATACCCCTAGGAAAGGTGTGATTATGACATTAAACTGGATAAATGGTAATTGGGGATATTATTGAGCTTTTGTTCAATTGTCATTATGGATTAACTGGAAGATCTAGCATGCATTGATTAAGCCGTTTATGCTCATAGTGGAATGATGAAATTTCCTTTATTACAGCACTTCCTAGAGCTTCGCTGAACATAAATTTGAAAAATTGAAATTATTCAAACCGAGTGGCGACAGCCATAATAATTATTTTCTGCTGATTGTTTTACTTGTGTTTTTCTGTGCTTCATAAAGCTCAAAATGTTTCTTTTTCTTTTTTTCTTTCTTTTTTTTTATTTCACAGGAACCTCGCATTAACGGACTAACTGGGGGGGAGAGGTTGTCCGTTGACTTGAATCGTCCGATGATGTGAAGTGTTTTAGTGTGGGGGGATAAAATAATGGAAATACAAAGAAAAACACCACTAAAGTCCATAAAAGTACTTCCCAAGTACTGTACACATGACAAGCAGCATAACGACCAAAATAAATAGGTAAGTACATTGAGAAAACATCGAGGTGAAAAATACCAAATAATCACCGAAAAAGCAGTATAGCTTCACAACGACCACAGCTCAACCGACGCTTGTAGGCAACTAGGACGCACGCCACGGTCGCCTAGCGGACAATTGCTGAACTACTGGACTCAGTTCGCAACACCCGGGATTTTTAAACTTTCATACCGGACATTCTGGCTAACGGATTATGTGTGTAGACCAGCACATTTTGTCCGCTGCATGAGAGGATCAACTGTATATATATATATATATATATAAACATTTGGGGTTTTTTGTTTAATGGTGTTGGCAATTTTATGGTTAGTTGCTGTAGTGTGATTTTTCTGAGTCTGATGAAATTGATTTTTAAGCCTTGTTAAAATCTTTATTGTACATAAAAGAAAATGTTAATAGTGTGTGCCCACTGATGCAATCTAATTCTGGGTAACAGTATTAATGTAAACTGAAAACTGGGTAAAAAGTTCTCCTTCTTTCAGGAACACCTGCCTTACAGCATTTACTGTATAAGATCTATATAGTGCAGGGACGGAAGATGCTTGTCATGGTTTACCTGGGAGTGATGGCACTAAGGGCTGTTGACACAAATTTAAAAAAAAACATTTTGGATGATGAAAATTGTTCCTTAAGGAACTGTACACAGTCACTGCGGTCAAACAAAATATTTTGTAACATGAAACAGTCCTTTGGAGGTTGAGTTCTCTTATGTATCCTCTGAGTACTTTTTGGTTCATACTGCAGGTGGCCTGGGTGACATAATTTCTCCAAACACACATAGAAGTGGAATGTACTTAGGAAACAGCAGTGGATAAAAGTCCAATCTGGAACAGATCAGGGGATGAGAGGGGTTACAGGGACACATGAAAGGCTGTGATATGATAGAAGGGTGCATTACTAAATGTAAGGGGATACTGATGTGCAGGTAGTGGGGCATAGCATGGCATAGAAGTGGACTGTAGGTTCAATAAGAGGATTGCTGGAGAGCATTACAGGGTAAAAGAATCCCGGTAGTAGTCACTGAAGTTGTGCACTGCATCGTGTGTGGCAGAAGTATGACTAGAAGATGTAATGTAACAACACACATTATGGGGAGGTTAATGATGATAAGCGTATAAGATATGCATGCATTTTAAACAAAATGTGTTCAATTCTGTTGTCTGACTCAGGGCTGTGTGTTGGTGGATACAGAGGCCTGATGAGAACACTTGTGACCTTTTCTGAGATAAAGAGCAGAACTCTACTGTGTGACATTTTAAGGTAGTGGAATATGGCGCCGTATGGGGGAGGCAGAGGTTTAGGATCATTGTCCAATTTTATGATGCATGACAATCTAGCCCATTTTAGTAGGAACACTCCGACACAGAAAAACACATACTTTCTGCTTTACGTGTGCGCATCCAGATGTAAAGTGCAGAAACATATTTCAGAGCAGAAACAGCAAATAGGTTGTTCTGACATGATACAAAGCAAGCGGCATATCACGGATTCTCAAGTATGCTGCAAGGTGCAAGCAGGCCTAAAAAATAGATCACCTTCTTTCATACACGTTTCCAATTAATGATAACTAAGGATTCTCAAAAGTCTCCACACTCTCAATTATAAACAGCTATAACAAAGTTTCTCGGTGGTAAATGAAACCTAGTGAAGCATGCCTGGAGTATAATTGTTACAATGTTGGAAGTCACAGTTAATTAAAGGTCACCTAAGCTGTTCTGAATATTATTGAATGGTGATGAACAGATCTGAAAGAAGCCGGAGCTGTGGGACAGGTTGTGAGCCAAAGCAGCAAGTTCTCTCTGCCTGTATGTGTCACTAAAGCTGTGTTGCTGCAGGGTTTACAGTGGGCTGAGTGCCACAGGATTTAGAGCAGACTGGATTGGGGGCCTTTGCGTGAAATTAAATTATTACAAAAACCCATGTGCATTACTCTGCATTAACCATTGTGCTTCCTGCATGCATTGCTTTTGCTGCCACATTTCTGTCTCCTGTTCACCCAGATGTAATATCCAGATGAAATATATAGCATACTACATAATTCTGCATAGTGTATAAGTCTGATGCACTCAGAATGATAAACAATTATATAACAACATGACACCAAGAGAACGCAAAACTGATCAGGCCCCCAGCAAGGACAGGGCCTTTAATATTGTTTGTTTGCTTGCTTGCTTGCTTGTTTGGTCCTCCATTTTTAAAGATTCTAGGTTGCTGGGGTTATAATTAAAATAATACTGGTTAACATTAACATTAAATATATAGCAAATATTGGAAGCATGCTTAAGGTTTATTTTGCCTCTTAATGGCACTGATTTTCATATGACTAATTGTGATTGATGCAGATGTCATAACAAAGCAATGCATTTCAAGGGGGGAAAAAAAAGACAGAAAACAAAATAAGGATTATGCAGACAGCCAAGGTTTTTGTGTTACTCCCCCGATACTCATGTGAAATCATCATGTTTATCTGGCATAAAGAAAACTGTCTAGAAAACTCAATGAGCTTTTGCACTCGTATGATTTACTTCCCCCATCAACTTGCTGTCATCTAAGCTCTGACCCTGACCTATTAATCCTCTAAATAAAACAAAGCTTTATCGCATATCTCGTAGAATTGAAGAGAAGTATATATTGTATGCTTTCACATTATGGGAAGCTCGTGCCAAATACACACCATGCATAAAATATTCCCTGGAATCTTCTTATATAGCTTGGGTAGATAGAGGGCTTTCATACACAAGCTAATCTCTTGCCAGCTCTTAATGTCATTTGTCATACTCCTGAAGCAGTAGACCACATGGCACAAGTTCTGCAGAACCCTTAGCTGGGGGCATCTCTGTCACAATACAATATTTTTGAACTAATGGTTTTTTACGTCCTGGGAGTTGCAGCCCTCTTACTTACAGCGATCATTAAAAGTTTTCTTTGAGCTTGTGGGAACTCGGGCTGCTAGCTGTGCCCTCATAAGTATTCTACTAACTCTTCTTGTGAAGCCAGACTGGGTAAAATGCTCTCTCTTTTTGTGTGCATGTTAAAATGGATGACGGTCCTCGTGTCATCATGGCTGTGGGCTGCCGAGTGTCATCAGCGGCTGTTTGAAACTATCTGCCTGCGGTGCCCCCTGCGCCTGGCTAATGGTTTACGGAAACACATCTCCTGAAGGCAAAGCGTGGCCGAGCAACTGTGGTCTGTTTGCTTTGATCTCGCAGAGAGAGAAAAAAAAAAAAACAACCTAGGCTCTACATACCCCAGAGGTATTTCGAAATCCAAACACTGCAAATCATCATGCATTTAACGATTTATTTTCCATCATAAGAGTGCACACTCTATAAAATATACAGATGATGGATAAATATAACTATTTTTTTTAGTCTTTCAGCATCTTTGTGTCCATTAAATCCACGTCCTTGTGGCATGAACTGTGTCATTATAAGAGCTAATGTGTGCACATTAATGTGACTGAAGGCACAGGAATCTAATATAATAGAAATATAGTCCAAAAAACAAAAAACTGGAAGTAGAACTTCTGTGAACATTTGTTCAGGAAAACAAATGTAGCATGCACTGCACCATTATGAGGATTAAAATGTGCACCACAAATGGCTGAACATACAGGAAGGAACTATAATAACTGGAAGTGGAGCATTTGTGTGAATTTGTTTAGGAAAACAAAATAGAAAAAAAAAAAAAAAAGAAAAGCAAGATCTGAGATGCCAGATGCTAAGGGAAACATCCAGTAGTCTTAGTGTTCATCAAAGAGAGCTTAAAGTGGAAATAAGCACTTGTGAGAGGTATACATTCAATAGAGTATATTACGTTCAGTTTCTACTTTGAAAAACCTCAATAGCAGACACCTGATTGCTGGTCTTCTTCACAGCCTTGAGAATATTTCTCTAGTGCTCACTGGCTGAAGAATGCCTGCTACACATCAGATACCCAATCTGGAGTTTCCTAACCGTGATCACAAAACATCTGTCCATCTTTTTTTTTTTTTTTTAAGTGAAGGTCAGTCATTGGAGCATTCAGAGTTTTTCTACCTTTTCTTTAATAAAAACCTACTGGCCCCAGTATTATATCTTTAAAAAGGTCTGAAAAAGTGTGCTTAACCTTCTAGGCTAACACAACACAATATTTGCCCTTTGTCTTCGTTTTAGTTTTTCAGTTGAACGCTTTCCTGCCAGATATTCTCTCATCTTTAAATCTCTTAGCCCTTCAAAATGTTGAGACTGTCAGTGTGATAGATTGTGTTCTGAGGAAAGCCTAATTTTATTGTCTGGTTGTCAGATGACCTCATTTCCTAGGTCCTGAGATGCAGCGTAACAGATTCGACATGGCACTCACTGTAGATTACATGTACAAGGAAAGGGAACCATTCTCTACACTGGCAGCAAAGCGTCACAAAAAAAATCTGTCACCAAGCGGTAAACCATCGCTGAATCCCATGTTTCATTTGGTTTAATGGCCCAGTGAACACAACAGACTAAAACATTTGCTTCTCCATGAAGAACTCCTGAAGTGTTTATATATGATGAGTAATAAATTGCTAAAATAGGGCTCCATTGCAATAGCGGATAGCTTATTTTTTTTTAGACAGACTCTGTGATTGGCAGGTCAATAGCATCCTGCAATGAGATCATGAGCTCCAGCCATTAAGCTGGCTTTGCCTATTGCTTTTCTTATACAAAGATTTCTGCGCTAGGAGAAAAAAAAAACAGTAGTTGCTTTTAAGGCAGTTATTAGCCTGCCATCACATTCATCCTCTGAGAGAGTGTTCTAAATTATTTTCTTTCAACGAAACAATTGGATTGAAATTGTATTTTCTTCATTGCATGTTTCTGAAGACAAGCTGATCCACTTATTCGGCACCATTTTTTTCCCCCCTGAACTTTTCTAAAACCCCTGCTTTCTAGGAGAGATTTATTCATTCTCCATTAGAGGAACTCAGCTCTGAATGGGCCGAATGCTGCAGGTAACCACCAGCTACAAATGCCTGGAGCAGTCACCGCCATTTCTTTCCCAAAGACCATGACACAAGTATCATAATTCCAGGTTTGGTGCTCAGTCAGCCACAAAAATATGTGCCATTTTCCTGCTGCAGAAGGCTGCACATGCTAAGTGAAACCCAGCGCACGCCACTGCCCCAAGCACCTGCTAAGAAGCTGTGATACTCACCGCAATGAGTTGGAACATCAGCCCGTGGTCACACAGGGGGATATCTTAGTGGCATCAGTATAACTAGGTCACTTCATACCAATCCGAAGCAGGCCTGTCAGGTGCTCCCACGGCATCCAAGAAGGATATAGCATAATGCAGCTCTCCACATTTCCTGCTTGAGAAGCCCTCAGGGCAGCTTCCATCCAAACTCCTAAAAGTGCCTCCCCACCCCTGCCCCATTTGTTAAAAATGCACATTACTGGCATTTTAGTGAGTGTATATTAGTCTTATGACTCCTTAAATGCCTTTTCATGCGCTTTCATGCTTATTAATTCTGATAATTAATTGTTCGCTCACTTGCTTAGAGTCAAACAGCACATGAAGAGAGAGAGATGAGGAAAGAGAGAAACAGACAAACGATTCAAAAAGACGAAGGAAGGCAGAGGATAAGAGGGAATGGGCAGAGAAAGGGGTGCTTTACTGAGTTCGAGAAGTTTTAGAAGTTTCATCATAAAGCACATTGCAGCTCGCATGCTTTATCTTTTCATTTCACTGTCAACTATGAAAAGCATCCAAAATTACACCCCTAGCCTTCCTTTAAAGACATAAATCTTCTATGCAGATGAATAACTTTATGCAGATCAGCACATTTCTGGGACATGACTGATAATATGACTTGCCAAGAAGGAAACATGTGCTTAGACAAGTATTGCTGGCAGCCTTTTCATCCTGTTCCATTAGTGCCTCTTCTGAGCACAACGCCTTTAGATAAATTCATCTCAGTTGTCATATTAGTCAAATTGATTTTCATGGAATGGGTTTGTCCTACATCAAAGCAAAGTAAATTTGGAGAAGTTTGAAAGAATAAACAAACAACAAACAAACAAACAAATAAATAAATAAATGGTTATATCTTCACTAAAGTGGATCGTTGACTTTGGTGAGACCGAAAAGTAGAGCTGGTGAACATGGACCGACGGGGCCATCCTTCCTCTAGCAGCCAGGTTTAGACTATAATAAATTCAGCTCTAAGACAATAAACTACCATTGCTGACATGAGAGAGCTTGTTAAAATTCTAAGCGAGAGTGCCATAATGGACGGCGGTGCAGCGTTGTCGTGAGGAAATTCTTTTTCATGTTCCCACACTGAGAGGAAGGCCCCCAGCACTCTTTGATGTTCATCTAAAGCACTTTAATCCTTGCTCCTCTGAAGACCCCCTGTCCCAAATCTCTGCTTCATGTCTCGGTAACCCATGCTTTCCCATGGAAATTGGTAAAAATCATAATATTTCACATTTCCTCAGGATCTCCCTTTTATGCTTATGGCATGGTCCCAAAAAGAGATCTGTTTATTTGTTCCAAACAGCATGTATTATTTTAGGGTGGGTTTCTCAAATGCACAAGCACTACTTACAGTTCATTACAGTTCGAATCTATAATCATCAGTCTGATTCATGCTGATTATTCATTAGAAGAGCACGTCCAGGGCTCAAAAGATGTGAAATAAATCCCCCGAGGGTTTGTCTTTATACAATATAGAATTACTGCGAGGACAAAATTTGCTTTGTTTGAGAATAAAAGTTTTAGAAAACATGAAACAAGACATAAACTCAAAGAACATGTCGCTGTCAGCTTACAAAAAAATAGATGAATATCAGAATCATTATCAGATAAAGGACGGCATTTTTGCTCAGGACGTCAACCAAACACTCTTGACTTCCCTGCAGAGTTGCTTTCTTCAGAATAAAGAAATCGTTCAGTCATATGACCAGAACAGATTTCAGATTTTGATTATTTAGTGGGCGTTACATGAGTTTGTGTCTGTTAGCTTTAAGGAACAGTGTAAAAGAAGATTCTTCACAAGGGTCTTGAGTATGTAAGTGTGTGTTATGGGGCGTTCCAGTGAAACAATGTGCTAAAGTATTTAATAATGAGGAACCAGTTTTCATGCATCGTTCGTATTCAATAATTGCTTTACTCTAGTCAGTGTTGCAGCTTATCTGGAGCCAGCAGGAGTGAGTGAGATTTTTGGGGGTTTTTTTGTTTTGTTTTTTTAACTCTGTCACGATAGCACCAGTATGGCTTGGGACTACATTACTGTCATTTGGCAGACATCCTTATCCAGAGCGACTTACATTTTTATCTCATTTATACAACTGAGCAGTTGAGGTTAAGGGCCTTGCTCAAGGGCTCAACAGTGGTAGCTTGGCAGTGCTTGGATTTGATCTCCTGACCTTCCAATCAGTAGTCCAGTGTCTTCACCTCCTGCCCCAAGGCTACTACAGCACCCATAAGCCACTGCACTCCACACATCATGTTATGCATCACTTAACATGCTTCACAGTAACCAGACTTCAGATCGCGCACTCCTGTTTCCAGTTGATCGTTTGATCAGCTGGTCTATATAAAACATAGTTTCTCTGTGTTTCCTTGTCTTGATTTTATCTTCATCCTAGGTTGTTCGTGTAATTGTTAATTCAGGATTGTGTCAGGTTTTGTACTTATGGAGTACGTTGTCATCTGTCTTTCTCAAAATTATACACACATAAGCTCATTCATTACTGCTTTATGTTGGTCAGGGTTGCATGGGATCCACAACCTACACACGTGGACAAAATTGTTGGTACCCTTCAGTCAATGAAAGAAAAACTCAAAATGGTCACAAAAATAACTTTAA
>JAQLOM010000005.1:12923685-12936203 GCA_030068315.1 Chrysichthys thysi
ATATATAAGGCTGGGTTTGACGTGGGCGCCTGTCTGTGTGGAGTTTGCGTGGGTTTCCTCTGGGTAGTCCGGTTTCCTCCCACAGTCCAAAGACATGCACGTTAGACTCTCCAGTGATGGCTTTAGGGTCTAACTGAATCAATCTAGTATCTGAGTCAATACAAAAAGTTCAACAAATCTTCATTAGTAGCTCTTGTTTGCCATCTTGTATATAACTCAATTGAGATTGAAGCTTGGCTGTATAAAAGACTCGCTCCAGTAATGACTTTAGGGTCTAACTGAATCAATCTAGTATCCGAGTCAATACAAAAAGTTCAACAAATCTCCATTAGTCGCTCTTGTTTGCCATCTTGTATATAACTCAATCCTCAAAGCCATTTAATTCTTGCAAATTGTGCCATTGCTAAGCACAGTGGACAGAGGACATTCAGTTATTGGCTAAAACATGCTATATAGACTGTTCTAACCTTGCACTAAGACAAAAAGGCCTCTTGTGTCTTACCAATGCAGTGATCTAAGTAAAGAAATTCAAAGAGTTGCTGTAAAGTCTGACTTTCCAGCTGAGTACAGATAACAGCATAATTTTACAGCATATTCATTCCTTTGGTTTTTACGGTCTTCCTGCTCCCACAGACAACACCAGAAGCAAATTCATTCATCTATAAAAAAAAAAAAAAAAAAAAAAAAAAATTCACACAAAGCTTAAACTAAAAGCAGATGGTGTGGACTGCCAATAATTACTCTCATGCATATCTGTGGCTCACTTGTGAATACAGTTGCATACTTGCAACTTTAATTGCATATTTTAAAAAATTCATGGAGAAGGAAAGAAGAACACAAGCGTTTTTCCCGATCCCATCTAAATGTTTGAGAGCAGAGGGTAAAGGTAATTGTCGAGGATAATGAGCGGGATGCTTTGATGGATGGATTAAGTCTGGTTTTAAGTGTGTATTCTCCTGTGACAGGGTAAACTCTGCTGTGCCTCACACCACTGAGCCACTCTACCCTTTATTCACCCCTACTGACTTGGTCATCATTACTTCTCTCATTATCTCTCCAGGCTCATCAATATTCCACAGGGTCAGCCTTAGGAAGACCCGCACACCTTCTCTGGCTCTGAATTTTTGTGACACAGGTGCATACAAATATATGCACACTATATGTGTATGTGCATTCCCAACCTGACAGAGAAAATAAAAAAACTAATTTCATAGACATTGGCAGAGTATCTAAAAGTTCTGACAATAATGTCTTCTAATGCCTTTTTTCATTATCCTCATGAGGGCCTTAGGGCTTTTTAATACTCGGAAAGGCGTGCTCACAATAACGTGCTTCAAATTATATACATACCAGAAGGCTGAATTCAAGGCAACAATGGATATGGGTAAGAAACAACAGTGATATCTCTGCTATTTGAAAGAAGATGTATTGATCTCTCCCTATTCTAATTAAAGCCTTCATAGGAAAATAGGTTGTTATCTCACTATTCTAATTAAAGTGTTCATAAGAAAATGTATTGACATCTCACTATTCTAATTAGTGCATCTTATTTCACATGGCACTTGAACATACTTCCCTTAAAATGGGTCATTTTAACAACCATTATTACTTGATTTGCTCCGTTCAACCTTGCACAAAAAGAAATTCAAACACTTCAGGGATGCAGAGTGTCAAAATGGAGAATTGCTAGGTCTGATTTTCCAATATTACTGCAATATTTCATATGCACTATATATAGTGTGCGAATGACTGATTGTACACCTATTACTTCCCAGCGTTTATTACAGGTTATGTTTGACTGCCCACTTAATTTATTGTCCTGTAATAGTAACATGGAAGGCTGCAGGTTCCACAGGATCGAACTCTGAGGCTGGTCCAGCCCCAGAGCCAAGAAGTAGTCCATTAGTGGAATAATTATAGGCAGGGTATGATAACCATGCCACACTTCAATAACCACTTCACCAACTCTTTATTGTGCTAGTGCTTTGCTTAATACCTTCATTACAAAAGACAATTGCTTAATTATAGAGAAATTCAATTTGAAGTCGGCTTATAGGGAAAGAAAGAACAATTCATCGTCACCGTGACACATATTGTACGCTAGTAAAGTTCCACCAGTCAAAGCTGGTACAGTAACTAAGCAAATATAAGCACCTAGCATAATGATGTGGAAAGAGCTAACATTTCCAACGTATTTTTTTTTTAGAGCACTGAGTGCTGGTGATTGTCTCGCTTGAAACAATGAAAATCCATTTACGGTCTAATTACAGTTAAAGTACGGGTGCCACATCCGTTCAGCATCAAACACAGAAGGAGATGCTTTCTAAACAGAAAGTCACAGGCTCATTATTTATTGAAAGCAGAGTAAGAGTTCTATAGTAGGTTCAGTCATGCGTCAATAGGTCTGTGTACATTAGGGTGAAACAGGATGTACTTATCTAATCCATCAATCCTAGACTGAAATGTATTGCCATTGCGAATTTATATAGCCAGTATGGCACTAATTATCATCCTGAATTCATGTTTGCTTAAACAGAATATGTGCTGTATATGCGTTGACACATACACTTAAGGCAGTCAGCGTAAATTAAGTATGCAATAGGATAGTAGTTCATTTGTTGTAAATACGCACCGGTTCATTTGGCATTACTATATTCCTGTTGGTTTATATTTATAACTGCTGTATTTATTACAGCAGTTAATTCTGTACTGTTCTTATGACAGTATTTAGGACCGTTATTTCGCTGAATCCTTGACTGAGCGGGCCAGCCGTTTTTAATCAAGATTATTTTTTTTTTATCATTGTCATCTGTCTCTTGTTTCGAAAGCTGATAACTGAAGGTATATACAAGAAAAAAGATCGATATCTAATTCCCCCTTGTCTTGATTCCTCTGCTCAAGAATGAGTAACATAACTGTGTCTCGCATTTAACTGTAGCAGAATGCTGTGGCTGGATCGTGATATTTATTATCACCTCCAGTTGATGTGACCACACTAATGGTTCATGTAGATGAATAATGTATGAAAATGGGCCTGTGTTCCATGCTAAGCAAGATAAATTTGATGTACATTCAGTAAAGGATGAAAATACTGTACATTACCATCAGTGTTTCCAAAAGACACGAGATATACAAGTACTAAAGACGCATGAGGCAAACAAGCAAACAAAAAAAACCAAACCCTTGCTTCTACAGATATTACTTGCCATTGAGACAAAATGATACTCATGTTCAGCCCACGTTTGAGCAAAATGAAATGAGCATGCCTAATTCTGCCTCAGTGCAATTACAGTACATTAGGAAGTGATTATATATACTTTATGAATATTACACTGAGGTCATTTGCAAGGATATTAAAAGAAAATTTGCCTGTGCTTGAGAGATAACTCATGGTGTTGATTTTAAACTTTTCCATTGGAAAACTATATAAGTCTGGTTAAAGCCCTGCTAAAGTGGGTCGTGATGTAGAGCAATTATTCCTAATGCTCAGAGAGTGGCCACATTTATATGTGATAATTATAGTTTTGCCTCATTTGACAAGGGTTACCAGGGCTGCTGCGCATGTCAACAAACATTAAAAGCTTGTTTATGAGTCACGATGGCACCACTGCCATCGATGATGCATCTTAATATAGCTAGCATCATTTGCTGTCTGTATCACTCATTATGGGACTTACTGAATAAGGATGAAGACAATGATGGAAAACGTAGCCATGATGATGAAGGGCATGCCGGGGAATGTCGGCAGGGTCAGAGGGTACAGGCCGTTGAATATGGTGGCGGCAATGATGATGCAAGTGGCCTCAACCGAAGCGGAGAAGGAAAACATGGCACCTGTTGGGATAAGGTCAGGAGAGCGGCAGCATTATTTGAGGCTGTTGTTCGTAAAAAGATTGTAAACTGTTCGTTCGAGTGATACAATTCAGGCTTTTGTTTTATCGTCTATGTTTTTGTTCAGATCTGAGATCGAAACCCCGTTTTATCCTTATCGTGTGGGTGTTGTTGTAGTTGAATAAGAATTGTGCTTGCTCGAGTCCATACAATTGTGTTTGGAGGGACAGATAAGCACTGGTTTGATCCGCATTGATAAAACATTTACCCAGGCTGTAGTCAACTCTTGGGCAGTTCTGATTAACTGGAGCAGAATGAGCTTGTGTGCATGGTGCATGAGAGCAGCATTTAAGTGCCTCTAGCAGGGAATCCTTATTGATTTGAGCTGGAAAGTGCTTCATGAATGCTAAATCTGAAGTGTTAGTGATATGCAACCTGTGAGTCATAAGACATAAAAGTCCTAACGAAATCGTTGAAAGCTTTGTAAGTTTTGCGGCTGGGGAAAGCATGTCTAGGTGAAAGAGAAAAGTCAGAGCATTACCATGTCACGTCTACAGGGCTGGAGGATGCGCACATTGTCCCAAGATAATGTTAACATTGTATAGAGAGTCCGAGGCGAAGACATTATCAGAAGAAATGTTATCATTTCAAATGCATCGAATGTGAAGTGCTTTGAAAAACAGGGAAGTATCAAAAGCTGCACCTCCATTCTTCACGTTTGAGCAAAGGCCCCCATGTAGTCTACACATCGGTTATGATGACAGAAATGCTGCCTCTCATTTTGACAGTCAATACATCTAAACCTTTGCTGTTCTTGAAGCCCTTTAATATGCCAAAATAAGGGAGGCAGAGGTTGAATGTCCCGATTTCTTTCTCATGAAAAGCTGAACATTGCATAATTTAAGATCTGCTAATGTGAGATGAGCCCATTTAAGCATGTCATATTGGCTGGTGTCAGTTGCCACCATTCCTTCGCACATTAAAAGTCTCTAGCCACACAAGCTATTGGTAATTCATTCTGAGTTCATTAATTTTGACTGGCATCCGACTGCCGGTAATTGGTACTTGGTCTTTTGAAAATACATTCCTCTTTCTTTTACTGTGATGCAAAATATCTAATACAAACAGTTCCAGGCTGCATCCTGTATCCTGGAGAACACTGACTCTCAGGAGTGACGGAATTAAACTGTGCGTTTTAATTATTAAAGGAAAAACCCCACAGCAATAAAAATGAGTTTCACTCATCTAACCAATCCATACAGCTTTGCTTCTCATTAAAGAGCCATGAGTGAAAAATGGCTATTAATATCACGGGCTTTCAGGTCTAAATACATCACATGCCAAGCAAACTACAGATTAATAATGCAGACATGAATCATCTAATCATCTACTGATGATAGTGGTGGTTAAAGTCGCTCTTGCATGTAGGACTCTTTTATAGAGTCAAAGGAGCAGGCAGAATTGCTGGGCCTGGCTGGACTTAAAAAGTGTGGGTGAAGGATGTTGCTTTGAACGCCTACCTTGTTCGTCAGGTCCCACGATGGCTGAAGACAATGATCGAATCACTGCTTGTGAGATCCCACCTGGCATGCCTACCACAGCCACTGAAGAGTAAACAGGGAAAAAAAACGACAACAATAACACAACATCTTTACTGCGGAACTGGACTCCATATTTACATAGTGTTATACATACGCAGTACAATTCCAGTATGCCCGCAGTTACCATTGCAGTAAGTGCCACTGAGAGCTGAATGTATCATATGACTTAATGTGCGCAATGGTCAGAATTAGGATGCTCAATAATTCATGAATGCATGTAATTCCAAAGACTTAACCAAGCACCAAATCAATTTTTAACTTAAATTTAGCCATCTTGGTGTGCAGCAGCGGCAGCAGCTCTCTTTAATGGCATAGAGAATGCTCACTTATTGCAATGGGTATATATTATATGTGCCTCATACATACGGGTATATGTGCTTATGCATTCAAACTGAGGTGGTGACTTCTGCACGTTGCCACTGTGTCCCTTATTATCTCAGGCCTGTAAATAGAGTAAAATATGGATGTCTACTTCAGCTGCTGATTATTCACCAGAGCTGCCACTCTTCTCACCGTCAAAGTGCTACAGTTCTCAGGGTCAATTAGAATAACAGTCACCATAATGATTTATGTAATTGAAGTTATCAGTATTGATCAGTCCCTCTTTCCCGTCATTGGCTATGTGCAGTGAATGATGCAGTGCTGTAGGCGCTTTGGGCAACATTGTTTCTCAGAAGTGTTCGCACTCCAAAGAAAACCTTTGGACAGAATGGTCTGAATTCAGAACATATTCAGAATCATGTAGGACATTTTACCAAATTGGCCATCATTAAAGGAGGACGTTTTAGTTAGGGGGAAAAGGGTTTCTTCAAAAAGACAAGACAATTATGCAATTATGGAGATAGAGCGGGCCATTTTCTATTTTTAACATTTTACTAGGCATGATTGAACAAGTTTTTTTTTTTTTTTTAGTCACAGAAGCCTTCAGTGGAGTGTAATAATTGTGCCATTTGGAACAGTTTTATGATAAACATGACACGCAGTAATGCACATGACTGTTTAAGTGCTCGTGTCATGGGACACCTTTTTACGACATGTTTTCTTCATACAGTATATTCTGCATAACACTGTCACGTTAGCAGTATGCAAAATATTTTATAATGAGTTTACATGTGTAGGGGAAAGAGTGAGATGATGGGCACCTACCCAAGAAGACCATCCATGTGTTGGTGGAAAAAGCCAGCAGGACATTAGAGGCAACTTTAAAGATAATGCTGAGTTTCGCCAATGTCATCTCCTTAAAGCAACGCATCAGCAAAGGGAACAAGCCCAAGAGACCAACTCCCTGACAGAGAACACAGGAACAATATTCAGATCAATGTCCACAATTTATGACGGCAGATTTTTACAGACACATGGTGAAAAAAATGTGTCACATTGGGCAAGTTCCCTATGTTATTGTCCATCATATGTTCAAATGAATTGGTATAATGTGTTGTAGTGGTTCCCTTGACTAACCGTAAACATATTTATATACATGTATATATTTTGTATACATTTTCGAGGAGCTGAGAGACTAACAAAATATTATGCACGAACATTTAACAAAGTCTAAGGACACCCTTGTAGAGCGCAGTTCTGTTTCGCTATACAGTATATGTTCTTGTTTGGCCATTTATTAACAAGAATGCTATGAATATTTCAGGCTCTTTAGCTTCATTACGCTTTAAAGGTGTGACTTAATTAACCTTCACAGACTGCACTTGATGAAAATATCAGAAATAGTCAAGATTATAAATGCATTAATAAGCATGTCAGAGTACAATATATTTATAGGCAATTACTAGTGATTGAGTATATACACACAGTAAGCGCTCGTGTGCACGTCAAGGACAATGATCCTTGTCAAGAAGATAGTTTGTGTTTATGCCCCAATCCTCAACTAGTAGCTGGCTGATGTCATTGGACTTCTCTGCCTTCTTTTAAAGAGGATGAATACACTTTTCAGGGAACACTTACTATGAAGCCATTATTCATAATGCACTACATACCTACATTAATACAGCATGAATACGGTAGCATAGCATACCTGATAGGTGTCTTGAAGAATATCATAAGTACTTATTGTTATATATTTATGTACATATGTAACTATAACTAATAATGAGCATCCCTACATATTTACTATGCCGATCAATATATGATATTATGTATTCTAAGGCATCTTTTTATGAAGTCAGGTTGCATAATGCATTATATGTTCATACATTCAGATACCTGCAGATACATTCATAACATTTTAATGCATTATGAATAATGTATTCATAGGAAATGCTACTCCTTTCCTTAGAAAAGGTCACTGCTGTCTAATACTCATTACAGTTTGTGGAGTTTAATACATTCCCACACTGTCTCTATAAATATTAGTCAGCCTGAATCCTATAGACATTTATAAACTGTATAAGCTATAACCCTTGCACTTAGTCCTGGCATCTTGGTCTAAGGGAGGTTTTTATTGTTTGTTGTAAAAATTAAAGTCTGTGTATAACCTGAAGCTTTTTTTTGTGCCTTGACTCTTAATAACACAGCACCATCTTTGCAACAAAACTATTACAAAGGAACTAACTTTTTTAAAAGGATGTTTTCTCCCCCAAGCACTGTCTCGTTGTTGGTTGGTTATTCCTCCTTCACAGTGTTTGCATATTAGGCAGAATATCTCTAGCAGCCATCTCCTCCAGACATAGTGCATAATAGTATTTCTCAGAATCAATGCCTCACAAAAGGCAGTTGAACGACTGTCTTACGCTGCATTGTGGACCGCTTGAGTCAACATGCTGTAAATGGAGAGGCATCACCTGCATGATCAGGAAGCTCTGTTCCTTAATGAGCAGCTTTTTTTTTTAAAGCGTCACTCTAAGACACCGCATCGATCTGTTCACATTGATGAAATCAGTGTGCAAGGCTCCTGTCACAGTGGGGAAAACAGACCCCCTACAGCTTCCTGTCACTGGACAAAGATAAACAGAAGCAGGTCCTGGATATAGTAGAAAAAGACCTTGGTTTATTTTTAGAAGACAGGGAAATCAAGAACATTTTTAAAAACATACTGTATTAATGTTCGTTGAATCGGTGACCACTACACAACTGAAAATTATACCTTATACGGCCAAAAGTTGGTCAACACCTAATCGTCACACCCAAATGTGGGTCTTCTCCAGATGGTTGCCACAAAGTTGGAAGGGCATCTGTAGCCTTAAAATGTCCCTTTATTGGAACTAAGGAGCTTAGTCCAAATATGTTCCAGCATGACAGTGTGTCTTTGCACAAAGTGAGGTTCATGGTTTGTCAAGGTTGGTGTGGAACAACTTAAGTGGCCCTGACCTCAACCCCATCTAATACCTTTGGGATGAATTGCAATACCAACTGGGTTCCAGGCCCCGTCACCTGACAGCTCTGCTCACTAATGTTTTGTGGCTGAATGTGCAAATCCTCACAGCCATCTAGTGGAAAGCCTTCATACACAATTGGAGATTATTATAAAAGCCAAGGGGGGTTTAAAATTAGAATGAGATGTTATGAATACACATGAGTGTTATGGTCAGGTGTCCACAAGCGTTTGGACATATGTATGTATGTAGTGGTCATTTTCCTTTCTTAAATATAATTGATTTTTTTTTTTTTTTTTTTTTTTTACAGTTTCTCAAGGTAGCTGCATAGTGGCCTAAAATCTTGAACTAAATTCTAATTATATTTTCAACTAGGGTCTGCTAGAGCATAGTAACCCCCTGAATATTCAAAACCACCACCATCCAGGTCGTGACTCCACAGGGAAGACAGAAATGCACTGTTCCAGTCTACAAATTGCATGGTTAATTGAATTAAGGCCACTGTTCCCAAAATGCCCTTTGCTAATTTGTCCAGAGTAAAAAAAGCAAACAAAGATAGAGTGGAATGGAAATTTATTTTGGCATATGAATGGATGTCTGAAGCCATGGTGTGGACCACTACAGGCATTTTGAAGATACGTTGAGATCCATGCTTTGATCTGGTTAAAAAAGGCAAGATTCATTAGCGAGAGCATGACTCTGTGGAAACAAAACCACTTACCAACAAAAACATTCTGGCAGAGTTAAACACTCCAAACAGTGCAGTTGTGAACTCTCTGGGCTCATACATCAAATAGAGCAGTAAGACAGAATTTTCCCCTGGGGAGACATAAGCACATAAAGGCACATATCGTTACCTCTTTCTCTCTCTCTCTCTCTCTCTCTCTCTCTCTCTCTCCGCCTCTGGCCTCAAGTGTACCAACACCCAGAGAAGGCATTTATTACCCTCCTCGAAAGAGCTTAGAAGTATTATCAACACAAACAGGCAGCTTAGCCAATGTACTCACATTAGCCTGACTGATAAACTGGCAGAGATAGAACTGTCTTAATGACAGGAAATTAGCTTGGTTAATTACATATGGTTCATATATGTACTGGAGAGCTATTGGGAATAAACACGTACTAAATGACATTCTACTTTATTTATAAATGTATTATTATTATTATTATTATTATTATTATTATTGTTGTTGTTGTTGTTGTTGTTGTTGTTGTTATTATTATTATATTATTATTATTATTATTATTATTATTATTGTTATTATTGTTATTGTTATTGTTGCCTTTTTTGTGATTTTTACTTTTATTTGATTTATTAGCTTATAAAATCTCAGTACTTCTCAAACTTCATGCAACCTCCGTACATCACTTTGATAGATGAAAGTTCTTTTTAAATGTGCCTTATAGAAACAACAAACAAACAAGATGTTTTGTTTGTCAAATGGCGAGCACAGAACCACAGAACATAGTGGTTATAGTACTATAGTGAGCTATAGTACAAACTTTCTTGCTGGAATGCGTCTTTTTTACTCCTTGCTCACATCATCTGAAACTGTATATGATGGCCAAACAATCTAACGATTTTCACAATGATGTGTTGAATAATGTGTGTGATGCCCTAAGCTCTAGAAGTTCATTTGGAGATCACACATCTTAGAGCATTTACCACAGTATTAAGATTTCACATATTGAATATTACTCAGTGAGATGATGTTCAAATCTCTTCAGTGCTATTTACTGAATAAAGCCATTGCGAAAAGTCCAGCACATAGTGCTCTCTGGAATTTGTCAATAAATAAATAAATAAATAAATAAATAAATAAATGAATGAATGAATAGAAATGACATGAAACAAACCTTTCACACATTTCCACTTAGTGCTATAATTCTATCTTCAGCATTGATTAAATGATTATAAAAAACATAAATACTGTAAAACTGTACATATACTTATATGTCCCTGTATGACTGAAATTAAAAATATCACTTATTGTATGTGCTGATGATTTTCATTATGCCAATAATTCTGTATATTTGCTTATATAACTTATCCTGCCCTGTTTTACTGAATCAGAGAATTATGCTGAACTCACCAACAGCTACGAGGTTGTTTATGAAGGTGCACAGGATGAGAAGGTGTAGTTTCAGTCTATCCTGACCTGGCCTTATCTTGAGCACCGCCTTAAAGGACAGCCTTGCGTACTTCAGAATGCACACTCCAGACTCCTGCTCTCCATTTTCAGCAGGAAGGAAGCTTAAAGTGCTGTCCAATGGCCTGGGGTCTCGCAGCCAGAGCAGGATATAGAATATGGCTAAGACATGGCAGGAAATGTAAGCTCCGAAAGCTGCCACCAAACCAACCTCCTGTTCCAGGAATCCACCCAGGAGAAAGCCCACCATGCCCCCTACAAAGATCATAGATTCAGCTATTGCCATGCGCAGAGTGCGGCTAGAGCTGTATTCTGTGGTGATGTCGGCTAGAAAGCTGAAGGAACTGAGGAAGATGGAAACATGGCCACCAGTTAGGCCAATGAAGGCGGCTGCCAGCAGGCACCAGTAGACACTCAGGCTCTGCACAAGAACCATGGCTAATAGCACTCCACCACTCAGCAGTGACAGCATAAAAGGCAACACCATAACTGACCTGCGGCCAACACGGTCAGACCAGGAGCCCAACATCATGGCTGGGGGGATAGACACCAAACTAGTCATAGCCATGAAGAGCAGCATGATGTAGGAGGACCGTGACTCGACTTCCTCATTCTCTCTGTGCACAGAATCACTGCATATGGATGCATCCTTGTACAGTTCTTGGCAAACCTACAGATATTGAGACAAACAGGAGAGTTAGTATTCATCTAGTAAATAATGCTCCAACATGGGTTGGACTTTGAACTCCTCTTGCTTGATCAGCAGTAGTTTCCTTGCTGAAAACATGATGTACCTGTCCCGAATCTTTACACAGCTCTTTGAATGTATTTTATCTTTATGTTCTTATTAAACTTTTTGGTCATTTATTCCCCCAGCAATAATTAACGTAGCCTGTAAATACGAGGGGGAATCAGAAAGTAAAGGCAATTCCTACATTACACAATAATCCGGAGAGCAAAACACAAAGCATGGAGCGGAAACGCCCGTCTTCTCCAGCAAAGAAGAAGTTCAAAAGTCAGCCCTCCCCCATGACAATCATGTTAACGTTCTTTTGGGACATGAAGGCGCCTATTCTGGTGCGTTTCCAATCACATGGACAAATAATGAACAGTGCATATTACTGTGCATTGTTGCGAAATGAACTAAAACCTGCAATTCCCAGAAAAAAAAAAAGAAAAAAAAAAGAGGAAACAGTCTTGCTGCACCAGGACAATGCACGTCCTCATACAACAGCAGCGACAGGAGAGACAGTGCAGCGGCTTGGGTTTAACATCTTCCATATCCTTCTTACAGCCCGGATCTGGTGCCGAGCGATTGACACATCTTTGGTCCACTGAAGGAGGCACAACACAGTCACAGATTCACCTCACCTGGCTTTAGGAGCAGCCAAAAAAACTCTAGCTACAGAAGCTAGCTGAACGATATAACAAATGTGTCGTCTTGCATGGGGACTGTGTGTGGAAAGTGACATGTTCAGTTTTTCACATTTACTTCTTTTAAAGCCTTTGAATGCTTTTTGCGTTTCCTTTTTGATTCTCCCTCTTTTATATATATATATATATATATATATATATATATATATATATATATATATATCTATATATATATC
>JAQLOM010000005.1:12969444-12979786 GCA_030068315.1 Chrysichthys thysi
TTACATGTATTTGCACAGTAAATAACGCTTCGTAATGTGGCTGGGAGATTGTAGTGCCACAAGGTCAAGGGTCATTCTTATTTCAGAACAGGCACTAAAAATACTTTTTAGTTTTCCAAACAAGATGCATCCATAGAATATCTTTCTTTGTCATTTCCAGATATTGTTTGTCACTTAGTCACATAGAGTTAAATGTTGTACCCGTATATGTGCTACTAGCTAACGTGATTACCGTCTAAAACGTAATGCACAGTGATCACCGTGCTCCTTTTTTTTTCTTTTTCTTTTAACTCTGCAAAGAAATGTATATGACCTTTGAATTTGCCCCTGTGAATCTGCCCGTCGTCTAGCTTGATAAATATTTCTTTCCCTTTGATCCATGCTCAGATGAAAACTGGGATGACGACCAGCTCTTGGGATTTGAACCTTGCAACGAGAACCTGGTAACGGGCTGTAACATAATTGACGGGAGGTGTGAATGCGACAGCATACGAACGTGCAACAACCCGTTCGAGTTTGCCAGCGAGGAGGCATGTCAGACAGCCCTGAAGAAGATCGAAGGTAAAATCACTATCTTCTACTCTGTCACGCAGAAACTCATTTGAAGAATCTTGTAGAATATTCCACATAAAAGCTCCACCCATCGATGGTTCATCTGGACGCTCAGATAGACCTCAAATCTGATTGCCGTGGATTTGATTAGTACTCATGGAGGGAGGGAGACTTTTCTATATCTAAGAATATCTTAGTCCACATTTTGTTGGTGCCATTACAACACACGTCCTCACTTATGAATGTAATACATACTTCTGCCAAACTAAATGATCTGTGATTAACTCGGTAATTGAAATGGGCTTCCTTGTTAGTTCTTGAGTTGCTCAGAAATGATTCAGACAGGCAGTAATCTCTGCGTATAATTCACACGGCGATTTAACCTATGATCTTCTTTAGGCATTATGAAATTAATCCCAATTTTGATCTAATACTTGGGCGTTAGATTGTGCGGGATGGAAATGTCATGTTCAGCTTCTGCACGAGCTAACTTAGGATCAACAGCAGATGCGACATGTCAGCGATACGTGAGCGCAGCGTAAACAGCCATCTATCCAAACCACATGGCTTCTGACTCCGTTCCACTGAAGAAATGGAACAGACAGGAATATACATCATCTGCTCCAGCACATCTACTAGTTCTTCTGTAACTAGGTTACTGGGCCAGCAAGATCACAACAATGTAGTAGATTATGAGTTTAAATATAGTTCACAATGCTGAACTACACTGAACTACACTCTGGGTGGGCTCCTGTTGATTAAAACGAAAGCTTACCCATGTCTTTGAAACGATTTCCTTTGGATCGGACTTTAAATAGGAATCTAAGAATCGTTTGTATATCTCCGTTCCTTTCGCGTGTAACTGGATTTGTTTCGATCGGCTGAATTGTTGATTAAGAAATCAACGTTTGTTAGAATTGGAATCCGTGGCGACTCCTGGATATTTCTTCAGGCTTTCTGCGCTCGCTCAATCACTGCGGAAGATTTTCCTGGAATTTTCTGCACCCAGATAAAATTTGTATTTTTTTTATTTTTTATCTTCTTTTGATATGGTGCTTTTTCTTTTACAAAGGGTGCGGTGAGGAGAGCGAGTGTTTTCCTTATCTTTTTCGGGGGGCCGTGTTGTTTATATGTTTGTGAAGTTTCTTAAGAACGCCTCTGATTAACAAATTTACTTGTCCAAAGCTGATAAGGGCTATCAGAATGCAAATGGTGCATTGAAGAATGCGATTCCTGCTGGACGCACACACACACACACACACACACACACACACACACACTGCATTCTCCTCATGTACCTGTTTGTTCAGGTTGGATTGGAAGCACACTTGCAATTAAATTCGAAAATCTACCTTTATCGCAGTGGTCTTGGCGATGCTTGATGGCTGTTGTTTTACTGTGGCAGGTGTACTTTCGTCAGAGCTGTCGCAGTTCTTGTTCTTTTCAAGCGCTCCCTGCGGCGCTTCATCTTAGTAGGCAGTTATCATGTTTTGACTGATGGGTTGTTGTGTAGTTGTCACTTGTTCTTTGCGATGTTATGTCTAGCATGGACTATTGTTTTGCGTGTATGCGCGCGCTGTTGTTCACTGATAATAAGTGCGTCTAGTTTTGGCTGCTGTTTTGTTGTGTTCGGACTTGCTTTAGTCTCCTTGTGCGGCTCACTATGGTGATGCTTGGGGATTGAGACACATTTCTGAGCTGCAGTAGCGGTATGTCCTTGGTGGTTATCATTTACATAAGGAAAACATTACTGCCACCATCCATCAGCTAAGCCCATATTTTTGCGTCGGGAGTCGGACGACACGGTGAGAGCTTATTGATTCGACATTAAACAATCACTTCTGTTACGTAGAATCGGAACCTTCCCTATAATGTGATTAAGCCCTGTCTCCTACTCTCACATTCACGTTTCTTTTTCTTTGCATTGCTGGCAGCAGAAGGGAAGGAAAAAGACCGAGCCGGATTTAGACTACTACACTCGCAACTGCTAGACTTGGAATCAGTTTTTCGTTAAAGGACACTCATCCTGTCGCATTCAAAAACGCACTCTGATCTTGCGGATGGAATGTCATCCATTTTCTTGGAGTTCTGTGTGCATATGCCAAACAGAGAAGTTATGACTTCTTGGTGAATGCTCCTTTTGATAGGGGCTATGTGTAGCATGTAATAATTATAAAACCCAAAACGGACTAGACATGTGAAAGGGCAGTAGAAGACTGATAATGATGCTTGCTGCCTTTCCTTCGTGGTTGCTAATGACCGTTTTCCTCTGGACCATCCCTACTAGGAAATCAATCCTTAGTAGACCTGGAATAATATGCTGACCTTTGACGGCTAACTAGATTTTTCTCAAGGTGTGAAAAAATGTCAGAGTGGTAAATCATAGTTAGACCTGTCAGTGGATGGCAAGACTGCTTGAAGGTGCTGATCAGGATTCTCGGGCCGGGTTGGCCAAGTTCATCTCGGGCACATGTGGTGATTTTTGAAAAATTAGCATTTAACCCAGGCATAATGAGTCAGAAAGGATCAAACTAAAAGTGCAAAAAATATCTGTAAGGAAAAGTGAGCGAATCTTTGGACCCAGAAAGACGATTCCTGTAGTCTGGGCTCAAATTGAAACGAAAGACGTGTGAATGTTGTTTTTTTTTCTTTCGACCGATGTTAAGTGCCTTTAATAATTGAAAACAGTCCTCTCATATCATGAGGATACGCTGCCGTGGTATGAATGTTTTTGGGTCCATAGTGATGAGAAATATCTTGATATCAGTGTGAACTGGCCGTGGGAAATGAGAGAACACTGAAGAACCATTGTAAGTGCTCCAGAAGGTCTGTATTTGAAATTAACATGGAGGTAAATGGTAGTTTTCCAGTGACCCAGTTAAATCCTCTGAAGCAGAGGTTTGTGTAATTATGTAAACTTCTGAAGCTACTTTTAGAAACCAGTTCTTGATGGGGCAGTGATGAGCACGTTATTTTCTTTTGATATTCAAGCGTTGGCTCGAGCAAGAGAGAGAAACTGCATTTTAAATGGCAGCCTATGAATGAGATGGGCCGATAAATGGCGAGAGACCGGATCTGACACGCAACCCAAGAGTGAGAGTACTTTTTAGGGGACGGCGAACGATCGGGAAAGAAAGTGCGAGAGACAGGAAGTTTTGTTCTCCGGGAGTCTGCTGTGCCGTGAAATTTGGTTCCTCTGGCCCAGCTAGGCCAAAGCACATTAAAGGAAATGCCTAGCATTCCTGCTACAGAGCTGTGTCTCTGACGCTATGGCAGGATTACAGTGGAGAATATTTGTTCTGGGGAGCCGGCCATGCTAATTGCAGGCCCTGTTGTGTGCAGGGAGAGCGCAGGTGCTCGTGCCAAAAGCAACATGTTTCTGTTCAGCTCAACAATGTCCTGTTTTCAAGGAGAACATTGGAGTGTGGAGGGAGTCGTTTCAGAGTTATCCCATGGAGCAGTGCACGTCAACACATTTCCAAAAAGGGGTGACCTTTTTTTTTTTTTTTTTTTTTTTTTTTTTTTTTTAATTTATGCGAACCGTTCCCAAAGACGTGCAGGCAACACGGTGGCATGGAGAAACACTTAAAGGTCCATTAGTGTTTATAGATAGCCATTGCTGTCCATTGGTGTGTACATTAATTGATTATTTGTGGGGGCTGAGAGTAATTAATCTTGGTGGCTATTGAAAGCTTTGTAAACAGATCCTTAGCATTCCTGCGGCGCGTTATTTTCTCCTCCTCTGACTTTGGCGAATGAGAATGTTTGGGGACATCTATTTATTCAGCAGGAGTGTGGTCCACCTCCTCCTTACTGGAGGAAAGATTAAGAGCCATTGCGGCTCCATAAAACCCCCCAAAACGTACTCGCATCAATCTGTACACAAGACTTTTGACGGCTATAATCCTTCACCGTTTCTACCCTGCAAGCTCAGGACAATTCGGTAGAATTTGACTCTCTTCTCTTGAGGCAGAGCATTAGTGGCATTACCATTGATTCCTCCACAACAGCTAGTAGAGTAGAGCGGTCTTGGCCGAAGGACTACATTCCATTAGGAGAGCTTCCCTCGGAGGCTGTCGCTTTGGAAATCCAGCCTAATATACTTGCTTTTGATTACAGTAGTGTGCACTAAAATCACAATATCATAAAAATACACATCTGCATTTGTAGGTGTTTGTTTCTGTTTCTGTTGCTTTTATATTTAGGATTAGGGTAAAGGTTACATTCCTACAGCAGGTTGATTGACCTTGTTGTTGTTACCTCATGCTTTTTACTGTCCTCTGAGGTAAAGACCAAGTGGTACACCAGGATTTAAATGCTTAATTCATAACAAAGCTCTCACCAGTGATTGCACTGTTTTTCAATTGCATTACCCTAGAAATTATGCATTATAATTAGTATTATGACAAACAAGAAAAGGCATACAGAAGACACTCGAAAGGCCAGAAGGGGACTGGTAATGGTGCCTATAATCTATCGGTGTTTAAAAAATCTATTGCCTGTGGAAAAGTTTCCAGATGTTTTTCTTTCTGCTGTAAAGATATTTGTGCCAGGAATTTCAATTGATTTGCAAAACTGAGAGATTTGAGATTAGTTACATCAAACTCAGATGCTTTAAGGAAGTCTCAGGAGAACTGGTTTTTTTTTTTTTATTTATTTTTTTTTATTATTTTATTTTTTTTTTTTAGCCATTCAATGCTCCGTCGCATGAAAGTGCAGTCCTTCTGAGCCAAGCCATTCTGTCCTTTGTACGTGCAACAAAGGCAATCAAATCAATAGTAATGTGACAAGACTTCCACACTGGGAGAGCTGCCAATAGTCAAGTTTTGACCTCTGAGTACCCTGAGGGTGTGAGCTACAGACTTAAGGCCAGGGTTATACTTGATGTTCGATAGTATGCGGCAGCCATGTTTGTTGTTCGCAACCAATTTTGTTTCGACGTGGAGAGTAGATTTCTTACGTTATACCAATGAGCTTAACTGCATTGCTTCACATACTCACCTCGCACAACGTGCATGCTTCGCATTCAATGTTTGCGGGGTTTTTTTGTTTTTGTTTAGTTTTTGTAAACGGCCAATTAATATCCGACAGGAATTGCGGATATGTGTAGCACCCATCTTGCTTACAAGTGTATTCTTGGCCTAACACAAGTATAGCATCCACCAATCTGGTGTGCGTAAGCTACTAAAGAATCTTGTCAGAAGTAACTGCAAATAATCGAGCAGAAATTTCTACTTACAGTTTATTTGCAATACAGTGAACCTATCACGGGTTAGGTGCATCGCAGCTTTTCAAATTTTGATTCGTGGAATTTTTTGGCTTTCGCAGGACTCTGGAATATAAAATATATTTTATTTTTAAATATAATTTAAACATTAAAAGAACATTTAAAATCGAAATAAAACAGTATGCACTGTATTTCATCAGCGGATGAATACACAGTGGCGGTGTATGCCACTTCCGCTTCAGCTAGTAAACAGGATGTAAACAGGAAATGACCTCACCGGCAGTAAGTACACATGTAGAATTTTATATGTTGTTAAAATGATGTAGGTTTGAGAGTGTAGAAAGTGTTTAAGAGCATAGGAGGCGTTTATAAGAGTGTGGAAAAGGTTAATAAGAGAGTGGAAATGGTTTATAAAGCCTAATATATATATGAATAATAAAATGAATGTGACTGCGCTACTTTGTGGATTTCACTTCTTGTGGGGCGGCGCCGGAACGTAACCCCCGCGATAGGCGGGGGTTCACTGTATTTACAAATGATACCACCACTGCAGGTTCTGTGCAAATTATTCTGAGTGTCAGTTGGTTACAAGAGTCCACCCATTTGAGAAATCTATCAGTCAGAAGCTGTGTGCATCTAGGTGGGACAAGTGAAAACCGCGTGGTCCAATAAGGGCCGAGATGTTTTTTTATTTTTCTGTGCTGAACGCACCTGCCTGCTCTCCATTCCCGTCCGAGGGAGCCGTGGGTCCAGGTGGGGCTCAGAATGATGCGTTAAAAGCCTGTAGGCCAGTGAGCGTTTGTATTTTTCCCTGGTAAAACAGCAAGTACACAAACAGCTAACAGACACCAATAGATGGAAGGGCTTAAAGGAGATTTTCCCACATACTGTGATGTTCACCAGAAAGCAGTTTGAGTTTAATGAATGTGCAGAGTGATACTGCAGTCAGATACTTAATCATGTGAACCGCTAAAATATTGATTTCACCAAGACAGATGAATAATTTAGACACTTTAGTAAACGTTTCATTGCTGCATTTAATGGCATATTAAAGCAAGCTGTGCTTCCCATGTAGTCTTAAAGCAATCGCCACTGCATGCAACCCATGCGGTATCTTCTAGGAACACGCTCATCGCGTCTATTGCATTCTCGATAATATATAATATCAAAGCCCTGAATATCGGCTGAAATAGCTAACATTCATCCCATCCTCCCAGAAAACAGTCCGATCATGTAAGTCACTGTTGCCAGTTTATGGAAAACACAGATGTGAGGATGTGATCTGTGTGATCTGAAATTCAGAACATGAACAAAAATGGCTCCCGATACCAGTGCAGAGCATTGGATCAGCGCTCATTAGACTAGCTCATGTTACTATCTCATAATCATAATTATATACTTTGGTGTAATGTAATGGCCAGGCTTAAGGATGGAATTTTTACAGAAGCATTGAAGCATTGTACTGTCCATTTTATCTTCACTGTGGCTTCTTGGATAACATCTGAAGGCTATTTGACACTAAAATTATCCTCTTGTACAAAAGCTGACATATGTTCAGCCTGACTGTCATAGATGCCACAGTGTTACACAACAGCAAATGTTTAGCAGGGGAAGACTCTAGAGTAAACCTTTGCACAAAAAATAGATGGGGTTTACTTAAAATAGGGCTGGTGAAAGGTTGACATTTAAGCCTGTGATTGCCTTGACAATTGCCTCCTTTACAGAAAGTCACTTTGTCACTTTCTTTTATTCCCTTTGCTTTTTCTCTGCGATTGCTACAAAACCGAGATGTGTGATAAGCTCGTTTCCTCTCAGGTCCGACTTTGTGTCCGGAGATTACCAAGTGGAGGCATTCTGGCCGAACGATTTCAAACATGAAAAGGCCAGTGCGCTGATGATATTTTGCGGGGCACAGAGGTGATTTGTTTGTTTGCTAGGCAGACGTTGTCATTCCGAGATCCCTTGGCGAGGCTGGAGGAGATGGTTGAAGGTGTGCCACAGTGCCCCGATAAAGACACAACGAGTCACACTTGGAAACACTAGAGAGCCTCGATGGTCTGTCCTAAGAGTGTCGATCTTTTTTTACGTGTTAAAAGATAATCGAAAAGCTTTTAGGAAAAGCTGTCCTGCCCTCGGTGTTTTTGTATTTTAATTACATTCCTGTTTGCATAACCTCA
The DNA here is from genome assembly GCA_030068315.1 of Chrysichthys thysi. Lineage (NCBI taxonomy): Eukaryota > Metazoa > Chordata > Actinopteri > Siluriformes > Claroteidae > Chrysichthys > Chrysichthys thysi. Next base: position 12,977,401 of record JAQLOM010000005.1, read on the forward strand.
AAATCAGGGTATCTTTATGAACCTGACGACGTCTTAGTGTTCAGTTAGACCTAGACTAGACTAAAAAGAACCTGCGTTTCTGTACGACCGGTAATAGCATTTAAGAGAAACTTTCAGTGCCTTATTAGAAATCTCTGTGCTTGCATGTTGAAATCATCCTCTAAGCATTGAGGGCACTTTCAGTCTTATTAGTCCATTTCCTGAGTCTGAATCAGAGCAAAATGAATAGTTTTGGCTTGTTTTGCTCTTTGATTTGGTATGTTTTCGATTTTCGGTCCCACACTGTGCTTAATTAAATGAACCAAAAAGAAAAAAATACGTTGCCTGAGGGCCATGTAATGCTGCAAGCATTCTAACACTCTGTATTTATTAGTCAAAAACTTTTTTTTTTTAGAAATCACAAAAATCACTGACGGTGAGTCAGCACTAAATAAATTATTAGCTAAATATACAAATAACTATGAGCACGGTCAGGTTAGCAGCTTGCATCCATAAATATCCATACATAAATTTAAAATTCAAGGAAGTCTGTTAGGGTGGCGTGGTGGTTAGCACTGTTGCCAGAATGCAAGAAGGTCCTGGGTTCGATCCCCGTGGTCGACCTGGGCACCTTTCTGTGTGGAGTTTGCATGTTCTACCTGTTTTTGCGTGGGTTTCCTCCTGGTACTCCGGTTTCCTCCCACAGGCCAAAGACATGCACAGAGGGGATTAGGCTAATTGCCTACTCTAAGTTTCCTGTAGGTGTGAATGTGAGTGTGAATGCGAGTGCTAATGGTTGTCTGTCTCGACCTGCCCACGGTGTACCCCACCTCTCACCCAAAGTCCGCTGGGATTGGCTCCAGCTTCCCCCTGTGTCCCTGAACAGGATTAAGCAGTAAAACATGAGAGATATTATATATTACAATGGCACCTGCCAAGGGTTGGGATATATTAGGCAGCAGTTCTCAAAGTTGAAGCGTTGGAAGCAGGAAAAATGGGCACATGGAAAGATCTTTGATAAAGGGCCGAATTGTGAGAGTTAGATGACTCAGACGAATGGATGCCCATTTTTTTTAATGGTTAGTACCTAGCAAAATTGGTCCAACAAAGGACAACCGGTTCATGGGCACTCAAGGCTCACCGATGCATATGGGGAGTGAAGGCTAGCCCATCTTTTCCAATCCCACAAAAGAGCGGCTGTAGCGCAGAGTGCTGAAAAAGTTCATGCTGGCTATGATGGAAAGGTTTCAGAACACACAGTGCATCACAGCTTGCTGCATATGAGGGTGTGTAGTGTTCGAGACCAATCAGAGAGCCCATGCTGACCTCTGCATTCCTCAGATCTGTGCTGGACAAACAAGTCTGAACCTTGGAGGCCCTACCTCACAACTTAGAGGAATTAAAGGCTCTGCTGCTACTTGATGTTGCTGTTAATGTTATGTGACATGCTAATTTTTTTCAGTTCCTGCAGCCAGGTCGGTTCAAGGTCAAAAGGCTTCTTCGCTGCAGTTAAACTGCTTTAGAGTTTGCTTTAAAGCTTGGGTGTTCTGCACCCAAGTGAAATTGTTGTGTTCTCACCTGCGCATGTGAACCCTAAGAGTCGATATAAAGGTCCAACATTCCTGTCTTGGCTAGAGTTTCCTATGAGCGGCATCATCGATTCTGCTTTTCATGCACAAATGGGTTCTCTGCATGACTCACTCTGTAGACCAGGTTAGAGGATCGCATGCCTTTTGTTGGACATTATTCTTTTGCTGCTTGCGAGAAATGAGACGTCTCCATGCCTGAACAAAAAAAAAAAAAGCAGAAGAGGCTCTGTGATTGAGTTGTACCTTGTCGATCCCATTTAGCTGTACCGCTGAGTGGAGCTGGCATTTAAAGCTGACAATACTTTAAAGGGCTGACTTTAGGCTCTTTTTGTGGTGACCTCTCCAAAGCCAAACTGATGGATGAATAGGAAAATGCGAAACTCTCCCGTGAAGTGCGATCAGCACATAATCTTCTCTCGGCGCACCACCGTTGGCAAGAGCCTGTCTTGTTTAATCTGTAAATATGGCTGTTTGCGTTTGTTTTCATGAAAGCACATTCATGATTTCATCAAGCATAAACATGAGCTTTTGTAGGGGTTCGAGGAGGCCTGCTGCAGCCCCCCACCCAGCGAACGCTTTAAGGGCAGGAAAAACTCTAAACAACTCTGAGAGGAAACGTGCAAAAACAAGAGCTTATTGTCTGTTAATTACAGAAGATCCCAGCGGGTCATGTAGTGTTTTGATTGGCGGTCACACAGCAAGTGAGGGTTGTGATTTCTTTGCAGGAAGAGAACAAGAGAAAAACTTGTGTGTGTGTGTGTGTGTGTGTGTGTGTGTGTGTGTGTGTGTGTGTGTGTGTGTGTGTGTGTGTGTGTGTG
>JAQLOM010000005.1:12979902-12991237 GCA_030068315.1 Chrysichthys thysi
GTGTGTGTGTGTGTGTGTGTGTGTGTGTGTGTGTGTGTGTGTGTGTGTGTGTGTGTGTGTGTGTGTGTGTTTGCTCAAGAATGTGCCTATTCCTGGGAGAAGGAGGCAAGATGTTTTAGAAGAACACAGGGCCTCCAATTCTGAGGCAGAAAGAGAAACTTCGCACCTCAGTGATGCTGTAAATTGACTACGGCTCATATATTTACACACGACATTGCCTGGGTGGAAATTCAGATACAGAGTTAAAATAAACTTCATCTGAAAGTTTACTTAGTGCTGAAATAAAAGATTTAAAAAAAAAAAAAAAGACGTTTCTTCCAAATTGTTCCTGAAAGAGTTAGAAGTTAGAGTGTGAAGTTTTCCGGGCTTCAGTGTTGCGTGTGTAGCGTGCCTCAACGCATGGCGATCGTAATCATTTTTCTTCCCCAGGTCTTTGCAGAAACACAATCATGTTGATGGCTAATGGTTACATGCCTTACGTAACTGAATATTTGTCGTGGATTTCTCTAGGAGAGCGTGTTTGGACTTATCTTCTGGAATGTTTGGCATAGCAGAGCTCCTTCTATCTGGTCTTTTCTTTTTCAAAGCTAGCTTCATCTCTCCCTCCCTCCCCTCTCATGCTTTCATCTTGTTTGCTGTTTCCTTGTCTCAGTCTTGTGCCTTCTCTTTTTATATCTACACTTTCTCTCTTCCTTTCCGATTTGTTATAAGGACGCACACAGAAACACTATTCTTTCAGAAGTCAAGCTGGCCTCTCGTCTAGAGAGCTCAGATATTTGCACCGTAAGGTAAAAAAAAAAGGCAGCATGGCCAAGTACTGGGTGATGGGCCCTTCTGAAAAATGTTGGCAGATTGGAGATGGGGAGAAGGGAGTGGAAAGTGATCCACTCCACCAATAAAAATCCATCCTATTATCACTTAGGAATGTGTTCGAAGCGAACAGAACCAGGCCAGAAAGTGATTGACTGGCACAGTGAATTTCTGTTCCTTCCAGGGTCTTTAACCATTCTCATCTCAAAGCCCTAATGCTAACGAAGCCATGCGTCGTTTGTCTCTTTAGGTATTTCAGGATGGTTTCTTGTGTTGTGCTTGTGCAGTTCAATATGGTGATCATCAAAAAGGTGAACAATATTGCCTTACCAGGGTTGACAGATACACTAGTAGCAATGCAAGATGGCTAGGAATGGATTAATCGGTCTATATATAGAACATTTGCGCTATGAAGCCGTGACGGAGAAACTACTGAATCAACCAGGTCGTCTAATTAAGGCTTATGTTAACAGACGAAATGAAACGGCCCTGAGAGACTCGATATTTTTGCTGTGATTGTCCTGTGATTTATGGAAAGATAAAATTCTCTTCTATGTCCTACTTAACTGCTGGGTCCTGAGGCTAGGCAAAATAGCTACTATTTATTTCTGTTCATTCATCCGCACAAAATGGGGAAATGCATTAAAAACTGCAAATGGTCATTTTAGGTTCTTTTGTGTTACCTGGAATCTTTCATGCTGAGGGGGGAAAAAAAGCTCAATGAGTGGTTCATACTTGCCTTTCAGAATTTATTGTATAAACGTATTAGCTGATAACAAAAAGCCCAACTGGCCCTACTGACTAATTAAATTCTGGATCATTTTAAGTGCTTTTAAGTACTTATTATAACCCAGTTCATTCAGCAACTTAACACTATTCAAAAACAACTAGACTCCATCTCTCACCAGTGTGTATCACATGCACTTTTTGGCCTGCTTTGTTCTACTGGAGCTAAGCTTGCAAGCCACACAACAAAAAAGGACCTATTTTGGAAGGACATGTCTAAGAAACCAGTCAGAGGTGAGTAGGGTGGGAGTGGTGGGTTGTAGGTGGAGATGGGTGGGCATACAGATAGACCTGCTGTATTGGTGCTTATCTGCTTGTCAGCTTCAGCTATCCCTCATGTCACTCTTCTTTGATCTCTTTGTGTGAGAGCCAATGGGTTTTGGTGGTTGCATGGCGGCTTTGTGTTGCTCCATATTTATGCCTGCATCCATCACCTGCCCATCTGCAATACCAGCTCTACCAGCTGGAGAAAAAAAAAAACTTGTAGAAAAAATGCATTCCTTTGTGCAGTTGTTTGCTTGGTTCATACATTTGTATGGAAGAATGAAGACGGTGGTGAAGGTTATTACCTGCTGTGGTGGGAACTTGAAGTAGACATGAGGGTGAGGATAGATTGGTATGACAGTATAGTGAACCCCCGCAATGTCGCGGGTTCAGTGCCTCGCGGGTTTTCAAAATTTGATTCGCGGAATTTTTTGGCTTTCGCGGGACTCTGGAATATAAAATATTTTTTAAAAATGTCAATTCAAACATTAAAAGAACATTTAAATTGAAATAAAACAGTATGCACTGTATTTCATCAGCGGATGAATACACAGTGGCAGTGTACACCACTTCCGCTTCAGCTAGTAAACAGGAAGTGACCTCGCCGGCAGTAAGGACGCATGTAGAATTTTATATGTTGTTAAAATTATGTATGTTTGAGTGTAGAAAGTGTTTAAGAGCATAGGACGTGTTTATAAATGAGTGGAAATGGTTTATAAAGCCTATATATATATATATATATATATATGTGTAGGTAGGTAGGTAGCTAGCTTCGTGTCCTGTGAGTCTCCTCAGCACTCAGCTCCTCCGGTACCTTGAATTTTGCGCCTCTTTCCCGTACGCTTTCCCCGTCGCCATTTCCGCCAGTTAAACTCTCCGTCTCCTGGTTGTTTTCCGCTTTGTATTGACAACGCGTGAGCTAGTTTGCCCACGTGAGATTGTACACGACACACTATTGGATGGGAGGCGACCAACCAGAGAGCGCTGTGTTGTGTATCCTGGACGCTGATTGGCTCAGTGACCGTTCATCTCATCTGGTCAGTGCCCTTATAGGATTGTATATGTTGTTAAAATGACGTATGTTTAAGAGTCTAGAAAGAGTTTAAGAGCAGGGGAAGTGTTTATAATCCCTTCCCACTCTCTTATTAACCTTTCCCACACTCTTATAAAGCCTTAAAATATATATAAATAATAAAATTAATGTAACGTCACAACTGCGCCAGAACGTAACCCCCACAGTAGGCGAGGGTTCACTGTACACCATAATTGGGTAACATTTCTGTATGTTTTCATTAGTGTATAATCACTTGTAACTACCAGTCGTTGTGCTTTCATAGCTTAGAATGTGCCATTTATATCTACATAGGGATCGGCGGGCTTCTTCAATGGACCCGCCATGTCGTGTCAGTACGGTAGCCCAGAACAAACAAACCTGTAGAGAGTACCTTCTGCATTTCGCATTTTTACAAGCGGCACCGTGAATCTGGAAGGAAGCCTCAGAAGGAAGACAAGGAAGAAGATCGAAGAGGAATCGGTGTTTGCTGGTGCTGGCCATACTTATTATTTAGCATGGAAAAACAAGGGGGCGGGAATTTAAATCCTTTGATGTATGCTTCGGGAGCAGGGTGGCCACCATACGTTTTCACAGATTCTCGGAAAGAGATTGGTAAAGGAGGGGCATTCAGTTGGTTGCAGTCATCTGATTTCTACACAGTAGACCTTTAATGTGATGGTGTGCTGGTGCCTAATAAAAAGATGAAACACATCCAGAACGTTAGAAAGTGTCTTCCTAAAAAACCTTGATATTGGATTGTGTAAATATAATATTATGTATTTTTCTGTACTGTCCCACATGTAGCCAGGATGGTGGATGTAAGAGGGGATGAGCGAGACTAGATTAAGACCCAGTAGTTGAATATGGAAAGCCCAGCACTAATGGGCATCACTCAGGTAGCAAGTTTCTTGTGCTTTCAGGTTGTTCTGATGCTTTTGTTTGGTCAGATGTCTGATATGAGCCAACATGAGTCTCAGTCCTCCACTTCAGTGTTCATGTGATTCCTGGCTCCGTTTAGTTGGGTGATTCTGTCCACCAGCAGGAGGGAAATGCCGCCACCTGGAAAAGCCACGCATCATTAATACCTGATAAGACCATACCAACATGCTCATCCTTATGAAAGCAGCTGGCTCCGACGAGCCCACGTCACTTCCCATCAGGCCACACACAGCTCAGGTGGTTGCAGAATCTTGCTAATTGCCTCGAAATAAGCCAGGCCCTGTGGGATACTCCCTGTTTATAATGCATGCTAACTTCAACAGATAACGTTTCTGGAAAGTATTACGCTCTAGTGGGGTCTCTACCTTCCCAAGCACATCTGCTACTACGAATAAACCCGCCGCATCGGTTTCACACTTCCAACCTGACGCGATGTCCGCCTTGTTTTATTTGATATGCTTGAATTTCGAGATGGATTCCTCTAAACAAGAGGACCATTTGAGGAATATGGGACATTAGAGAAGAATGTGGCGGCTGGCAGAAGCAAAACGAACTCCCACAGCACGGTGCTCTGTCGTCACGAGTGACCGATTTGCTCTCGACAGGACGGCTTTTAACAAGACAAAACTGCTGCAGATTCGAATGCTGAAGTCTTCTCGACATGATGGTGTCCATCACCTGTGCTAGCATGGTGTGCACAATACTTATGTGTGATTGAATACGCATGAGCCTGTTTTTAAATATAAAGAGGGGCCCCCAAAAAAACGTACACCCACTGCAACATGAAAAATAATCTCATAAAAGCTGTATTACTGTATGCACGTCTCGCAACACTCTACACACTGATGCCATAATTCAATTTGGGTAAAAAAAAAAAAAAAAGGGCATGGATAACCACTGTTGAAGTGTGCGAACATTTTTGGGCCCCTCTGTGTGCGCCCCCACATGTGCGCGTGCGTGCAGGTATATGCGTGTCTATTCCCATACAAATATGCATGGAAAACAAACTTCTCCCATGATCCATCTCTCTCTCGGTGACTCTGGCAATAATGGAAATTGCAGCAATACCATGTTATCGGTCATAACGTTTTTCTGTTACTGTAATTCTGTGGGGAAAAAATTAAGGCACTGAATGAGGAAGCAAAGGCCTGTCGGAGAGCTCCTGTCATCCCGGGCTTTCCTCTGTACGCGGATGTATTACTCCACATCATGCTGTACACTAATGTTCAATTTCTGCACTGATGTCATTTGATGGCAGTATAATTTTTCTTTCTGGACGTTCTCAGTGAAGCAGCACTCAAGCTTAATGCACGTTAAACTACAGTCAAGGCATCTCACTGAAATGTGAAATTTACACATACGGTTTGGAATGAAAAAGCCTCTGCACATTTCCTAGTGTAGGATGGCAGACACAATGACCCTCGTTAAAATTAAACGGAAATGAGTGCAGGCATGAGCGCATGGAATGACGCCTGAAATGCACAAGTGGTGATCTGCATCTCATTTGGGGAACGGCGTAGGAAAGTCGACGTCTAATCCGAGGGTAACGTACACTTTGCTTTCCCTTTTCGTCCACATCACTTCATCATAAATCATCTTTTTTGAGTCTTCAGAGAAAATGAAATCCGTGATGGAGTTGGCTATAAATCAAAATTACAGCCAAAAATAAAAGGAAAAAAAAGAAAGGGCCAGATCCATTACTCCGTGGGATGCAGGCGACTTTAAGACTGTAGAGTCGTGATGCCGAGGAGAAAGCGTCCACTTTTTAGACCCACTACCTTTTTAAAAGCCAGTGGGCTGGTCAGACGCTCTTATCTGTCCCTCACTACCTATCCTTTCAGGAGAAATCATCTTCTGATCCCACACTCTGAGTGTGCTCTCTGACACAGCTCGTCATAAAAGGAGAGACACCGTGGGAAGAGATGAATAGACACTTGCAGTGTGCATTTGAATGCCCCAGATTAATGGTTTATGAAGACATTTACTCATTAACTCTTTCAGGTGGTATTTTACAAGCCTGCCGTGAGAGAGCGCGCTGAGAGTTGGGATTCGAAGAGCTGTAGATATCACCGTCGCGCAGATGCGAACAAAGTTTTATCACCTTAACGATGAGGCATTGAATACTCTCAGGGGTGAGGTTACGTGCTTGTCTCATGAATGGTCTCGGTACAACTGTAGGGCTTTTTCAAGTGATATCCTCTTACATCTATCTCACGGCTATGACTGGTTCAGTGCAACTTGGTGAATTCTCTGGTGTGGACCAAGAGTACAGCATGGATCCATCAAAAATGCTGCAGGGCTGGGGGTTGGGGTGAAATTGTTCATACTGGGGTTGTTTTTTCTTATATTCTAAAAGAGCATTCGACTTGGGTAAAGCGTAGCATTACGTATTACTTAGCATTAACAATTAGGTCAGTGGAAGGATGGGAAGGTGTGTGTGTGTGTGTGTGTGTGTGTGTGTGTGTGTGTGTGTGTGTGTGTGTGTGTGTCAGTCTGCCAGTAATTTTAAGCTCCTTTCAGACCAAGACATTTTATCATACATCACCTCAAGGTATTTTGAGTCATCCGTGAGGATGGAAAACTTGAAACCTTTAACCCCTTAAACTTTCATCTCATTATTCAGGTATTCAAATCGAAGCACGTTATTCTGTGTCTACTATGAATTATTCAGTCACTCCCGTTAAACTACTAGGAAAAGGATGTCGTTAAGACCGAGAGGAATGTGGGCCTGTACTCGCAATGGCTTCTGGGAGTTTAAGGGGGTTAATAAAGCCTGAAAATCACAGATAGCAAAATAAACTTAAACAACCGACTGACGCAAGTTACTTAAAGAAGCGTAATCATATTGTATTGAGTGATTTTACGTTAAAGAAAAAACCCCTCGTATTTAATAGATTGGTATTGCTCGGGCCGATCGTATCAGACCTGCGGGATTTGAGGAGAGGCGTGTGTTTTTTAATGTTTTTTTTTTTCTTTTCTTTTTTTTCTAAACCAGTTTAGTTTGAAAGTTAGATATTGGCAATGTCAAAATAGAGCGGAAGCGAGATGGAGAAAAAGAACAAGACAAGACGAGAGGAGATGTGTTACGTTGTTGTGCCGGTAATATGTCGGCAATCATCTGCTCAATCTCCGTCAAACCACCTGCTGGGTTTTTATTCATATGATTCATTCCTACAGTGAGCTGTTTGATTTTTTCTCATCAAGGGTGAATGAATCGTGCGTGCGTGCGTGCGTGCGTGCGTGCGTGCGTGCGTGCGTGCGTGCGTGTGTGTGTGTGTGCGTGCGCATGAATCCGACAGTGCAGATAAATGATTTGGGAAAGAGGGGGTGGGGTTGGTTGGCATTTAGGGGGTGTGACTCCTGTATATAGTGGCCCAAACACCAAAGCTATTGATGAATGGATGAGCAATTCAGGCTTTACATAGATCCCAGATTTTAATAATGTCGGCTATGAAAAGCCCTCTGAGTGGGATGTAATAACTCAATGCTGTACTTAGCAGTTTCCGGGCAGCGCTTGTGGCCATGCCTCGTTGCAGCTGCTGTTCATGTGGATGTTGGGAGTTTTTGTATTCCCAAAGCAAGCGCCGCACACTTTTTAACTGACCTACAGGGCTAAAGGACAAGCATAATGCCACAAGCAAAAAATAATAAAAAATTAATGAATAGAAAAAAAATAATAATAAAATGCCCGGCTCACAAGTCCTTGTGCTGATGTAATAATGATGCGAAGACGAGTAGTTGTTATATTTCTGTTTCCTGACCTGCTGGGAGACAAGATCTACCGATCAGCTACTGTCACACCGTACTGACAGAATTACCCACGCTAATTTGTTCGATGAAATTAGCGCTTATGCTGCGTGGTGTGATGATCTTTAGAGGGCAAGGCTCATGGTTTAACCTCATTTGTCTCTTTATTGCCATACAGTTTGAACCGTCACTCTCGAACACAAAAACACACGCGCAAAAAAAAAAACCCTGTCCGTGAGGTCTATCTTTTTTTCTCCCATTCCATGTAAGCCCTTTTACGGCCTTTTACAAGCTCCCCCTTGGATGTCCTGTGTACAGCTCTCTGCTGCCGTGCTTATTAATAACCCTGTAGAACACATGTTGGGAAATAATTTGTGGACCCTTGCTGTGCGGGGTTCTGCATGACTGCCTGGGCTATGGCAGGAATGCAGGAAGCGTGACTCTACAGCGGAATGTCGCGCTCCTCCAGTGCCTCAAGGACAGCCTGAAAAACGGACAGAGGGAGAGGGAGGAGAGCCCAAGGCTACGGTAGAGAGAAAGTGCACAAGGACAGATCGTTAGAGATGGCAGATTAGACTTTTTCTTGAAGGCTCACACGATCAAAACACATCTTTGAATAATGGTGTTTATCTCCGAGATTATTGTTAAGGGGAGAGCAGAAACCCGAGCGGCACCCGGAGTAGCCGACGCTCCTGTCGGCTTCTCCATGGATCTATCAGACTTCATAATTGCGCTGCCCCGATGAGTTACTAATTACCTGGAGATGAGATGTCTGAGACTGCAGTTTTGTCACTTTGATAATGAACTCCAGCGCATCCGTGCCGTCATTAGCGGTCAGCTCGACGTCAGTCTGTTTCGCGGCAACATTAATGGAAGAAAGCATTTGCAGCGGTCCCTCGCGTGCGGCGATTAAACGTCAAATTCCGAGATGAAACCGAAACGTCCCTCTTAAAGTAAAAGTGAAGCTCAAGCCGAGCCATTATTCATATTGCATTTATGGGCCTTCCTTAGGGGAGCATGGAGCATGGAGATGAAGTCATTATGCCTGAGCTTCTTTTCGTTTCCTTTCGTTGCTCCTGCCTGTTTTTCATGTTCGAAACACACTAATCTTTCAAGTCTTTTCTCCACGCTGGGTGGCAATTTCATCTGGACCACATCCTTGTTATTTATTTCACTCGCTTGGACGGGCGCTTTCATTTGCCATTCCATCTGAAGCACTCATCTTACCCCAGCTCATTTCAGATGAGACTGCTCCCTCGCTCACGCTCTCTTTCTCTCGGCTTTTCTTCTGGAAGACTGGTCCTCGAAGCGTTCTGAAACGCGCACACGAGGCAGGCTGGTTTGGAGGATATGAGACGGCGCGAGTGGGTGGGTGTTAGCCTGGCCTAAACACTCAAAATCTTAGCCATTTCCAGCCTGCGTGGGTGGAGTGCATAGCTGAGGACCGAGTCACTCAGAAAGAATTCCTCCTTTCCTGCTTTTCCTTCTTCCCTCCCTCCATCCCTCCCTGATTGTCTGCCTGTCTGACGGAGGGATACGGAGGTGTGTGAGAATGGCCACCTTTTTTTTTTTTTTTTTCCTTTTCCAAGGCTCAGCAGCAGGAGAGATGCAAACAGTCCAAACGAGCCCCAATTACAATGTTTCCGCTGAGAGCACTCTAATCCTAATCCATCTAATGACCCCATGGTGAGATACCATGAGAGAGAGAGAGAGAGAGAGAGAGAGAGAGAGAGAGAGAGAGAGATGTATTGCATAAAAGTGGGCAAAAGTGCATTTGTGAGAAACCCTATGGCGAGAGATGTGTTTACAGTTTTTAGTGACAAAACCGCTGCACCTTGTGTTTTTATCCTCAGTTATTCATCATGTGGCTGGGTTTGTTCAGGCTGGAAACCAAACAACATCTATAATGCTGAGATTTCCATCACCTTGGAGGTGTTGCACTGACCCTACAACTGTGATCAATGAAGAGATGCGCTTTAAAGACGCAAAGGCCGGGAATATCTGTGGCGTTTATTAAGACAAGCTGCGATACGATGTGAAATCTGCGATAGACAGAATGATGAAGCACGTAAGCTTTGGCTTTTGGTAACAAATGGTTTCCCACTGCAGTGTTTCAGGGAGTGCAAAAATTCAAGTCCATTATTCACACTTTTTTAAAAAAAAAAATCAAAAATGTTAACGCCAGATGTACTTAATCCTCTAAAGAATTCGGTTTTGAACTCGCGCTAATCTTATTTCATATCATGGACTCGCACACGAACATGGATTAGACTTTTGGGGGCCAGTCTGAGTGTTCTACTTTTGCATTTTTCATGAGGCGAAACATCGTTGCTCGGTTATAATCTGTGACTTTGTACAAAGCGTCGTCTCTGGGGAACGCTGCGATTTGGTGTTTGCGAGGAAACACGGCGGGCGTTTTTATCTGTTCATTGAAGAGAGTAATGCTGAGAACATGGTGAAAGATGTTTTTGGCTGATGAGCAAAATCACTCACTGCACATCCAGCTGAACCAGTGTTCGTGCTTGCTATAGGTGGAGACGGTACATTTTTCCCGAAACTGAAGGTTTTTAATAAGACAGCAGCTCTCTAATCCTTCTGGCTCCTGATGAGCCCCACCCTTACAGTCTCACACACACACACACACACACACACACACACACACACACACACACACACACACACACACACACTCGAATGCATGCAAGGTCACAGTAAATAAAACAAAAGCATAAAAGACAATCTTAGTGCATGCTATGTAGTTGGGTACAGAAAAAAAAAGTCACAGTCAAAGTTGTTGTTTTAGTTTGTTTTTGATTTCCGAAGCTCTCAGTAATTCTCCGCCCGGGTAGACGTGCCCTCGGTTTTTAGCTCAGCAGAATTGTTGAGCCGTAACTCTCCCTGATTTCGCTCTATCGGGTTTTTTTTTTTTTTTTTTTTTTGCAGTTATTGACAGAAATAAGTTGATGTATGACCCTGGTCACTTGGCATAGATTTTCCTATTCATAGCAAATGTTCCTTTATTTGCAATAGGCACGCAATGAGGAAAAGTGAAAATGGGCGAGAACGCGTGTGTACAGCAATCAGCAGAAATGCGTGAGTGTGTGTGACTGTGTCTAACGGATCGGGGGCGGATCACTCGTGCCGTGTTCTGAAGCAAGTGTTCCTTCTTCATGAGCTCATTCTCTGGCTATGTTATTGGGGCTCATGTCTATTTGTCAGGCAGAGAGTCAGCACGGGGTGCAGGAATCTCATTTGTAACATGCACACACAAGCACCAGGGTTCTTCCTGGCTCCAAAGCAGACAAAGATGGTAGACTGGTGAAGTGGGAAGGGCTGAGTGCTTGGTTTGACAGGCTGCTTGATTCTGTTTATGCTTTAGAGGTGGGGGTCGTATTTCTACACTGTTCCTAAGTATAGTACAAGGGGAAATGATAAATCATGTTAGTTTAAAGCTTTTTGGTTAATAATTGAGTTCCCAAGCTACTACCTACGCTTCTGCGGCAGTCACATGCGGTGAGGTTCATGGCTGGTGAGGCAGTAGAATTTCGTTACATGATTTCTGCGTTCATTTGGTTTTCTTCATTAATCTCTCAGTTGCCGGGGTCCACCTTACGGATACACACACACACACACACTTTATTTATTACCTCCTGTTTCAATTGAAAGTCCAATTTAGAAAATTGTTTGAGCTTGGATATAAAATCCTCCATTGTAAAAACAGGCGGGGCGAGAGGG
>JAQLOM010000005.1:13021538-13038909 GCA_030068315.1 Chrysichthys thysi
CTAGCGCCAACTAGCGGTGGGAGTATATGAGGCTGGCTCGTATCTCAAATTTTCACTCGTATCTCAAAGCAAAAAAATGACTAAATCATGGCTCGTGTCTCAAAAAACTCGTATGTCAAGTCGCTCGTATCTCACGGTACCACTGTATTATGATATTTATTATTTTTTTTTTTGGTGGAAAATAACAGCACATTTTAGTGCCTGCGAATTAGCTGTTACTAAAGAAATGCTACTCTATTGGAAGTGATTGTTCTTGCAACTGGGACTCCGGTCACAACGGTTATAACTGTTTATACATTCAGATTTTTAGAATTCAACAATGCTGTTTATATCATTTGTGTGTGTATATATATATATATATATATATATCTCACACACACACACACACACACTGTATATTGCATATTCTTTTGTATATTTAAAATACTGTTTAGATCATAGTACATGTAATCTCCAATGGCCCATAAATCTATATCTAGCTCTTGGGGTTTTTTTTTCCTACAGTCCATGTAGTCCGTCCGTCTACCCCCCCCCCCACCCCACCCCTATTTCGGAGTTGATCTGCATGTGCCCCCTCTAGAAGTCTAAAATGTGTGATTATGTTTTACAGAAACTAAGCCGGCCTGTATCTTCAATGGAGTGGAGTATCATGATGGTGACATGTTCAGGATGGACGCCTGCCATTTCTGCCGCTGTCAGGGCGGTGTGTCGGTGTGTTTCACAGCACAGTGCGGAGTCCTCCACTGCGAACGCTACTACGTACCAGAGGGAGAGTGCTGTCCTGTCTGTGAAGGTGACCACAATCACACGAGTGCTTTGAAAATTGCTAACGCAACTAAGAACAAATCTAATGATGCATTCGTGTCACATTAGGAGTAGGAATATTGTAATTAGGAGGTAATGACCTGGTAAATATGACTCAGATACTCCCCCTGTCAGATACACGTTGTCAGGTTGGTGATATCGTGCATATTTTAAGGTAAAGTAGTACTAACACTGGACTGGAACTCCTCGCTGAGCAGCCGCAAAGTCTGCGCTGTGAAAGCCCAGCCATTAGACGTACAGTCTGATCAAAGTGTCCCAGCTCTACCTGTAACTACATGTTATTAGCAGCAACACAACAGCCGTTTATCCAACTCTTGAACCAGTGACTCCATAAATAACGGGTTGCGTCTGCGTACAGAGTTTTCAGTGGATCCGTCCACACGCAATCTTAGACCGGACGGCTACTTCCTTGCTCTATGACAAGGACGAGCAAATCAACGCTGACGTTTTTATAGAAGAAAAACGATCGTGATTGGGATTTTCTTCTCAATCTACAGTCATCGAATTCTAATGAACAATTTAGCCCAAGGGTTTTTTTTTGGGTTTTTTTGCATCTTCAATTTAATATCTGTTTGAAGTTGATTCAGATGATGATTATCCGAGCAAGAACGCTAATAAACGCCCGCACCCCTGGAACAAGCTGGTAGGGCAATTAAATGGCAGCAGGAATTTTTCAAAAATGAAATGCATTAAAAAGTATTCACGAGGGAAGACCCTATCATGTGAACTTGGCACAGGGACATGATGAATTCCTTGCATAATTTTTATTCTCCCAATTAAACAAGCATTCTGGGTTAATTAGTTCAGGGAACTGCTTGTTGTTTTACTTTATAGTCCAACCAAACACAGTGTGCCTGGGAGCGTGTAATTTGGATTGTTTTGCACGTCTCTTGGGTAGACCGTCATCCCACCATATTACTACCTCGTATTAACTCCCTACCTTTCGGCTGCTACTATTAGAACGATCCGATTATTTAATTTATTTTTTTTTAATGTGTAGATTAGTTTTGCAACGTCTTTCCCGCACTGTGGTTAATAAAGATAAAGTTCCCATTACATACCACAATATTAGTCTGGGTAATTTCATTGCTGTGATTTGTATAAGCGGGCAACATGTTGAAGCATGAAGGGAGAAACTCGGGCATGTAAAGAGCAGATAAAAATTCCAGCAGAGCTGATGGGATGTGTATATATGGTTCTGATTACTGTTTTAAATAAATCAAACTGTTTTCCATCGCATAGTTCTTACCTCTGTTAATTTGTTCAAATTAGAGGTGCTGTCTCACGCTACATCTGCCCCCCCCCCTCAATCCAGGCCCTTCTTAATTCAGACTTCTCTCTAAGATCTTGAATAATGCACGCTAATTAGCGTGTACGATGAGATAAATAAATTGTGGGTAATTTACAAAGAACAGCGCACAAATTACATCAGATGCAAAGTAGTGGGAAGAACATCTACTTGTTCTCGATGGTCGCAGCAAGTCAAGATCGGCAGGAAAATTTCGACGGAGAGTAAAATGACCTGTTCAGTGAAATACCGATTAAGGAAAACTGTTTAAAATAAAGTAAGACGACGCGTATATGGTGTAATTATGGGAATATGCAGTGAATATCTCCTATGAAGTCGAACTTTCTAAACGTTTTGAGATACCGAGGCATGATTGTAATAAATCTAAGATATTTGAAGCTAGTAAATGTTTTTTGGGTTTTTTTTCTTCCATAAATGTCTGCAAATATAATTCCTGGTTTTTTTGCTCATACTGCTTTGTGCACACGTCACCTTTCCCACCGTGATTTTCAGGCTGGGTATATTGCGCTGTGAGTATTTTACAAGTTCAAACTTTAGTAAATCTGTGCCTCAGTGTAATAGTTTGGCAAGAAGTCGTGACAGCGTACGAGTATGAGTAACAAGGCTGACTCATAAAACCAGAAAGAGGCAACGTCAGGGATTAAATCCTCACTCTCTCTGTCTCTTTCACTCTCTTTTTTTTTTTTCTCACTTTCTCTGCAGATCCCATCTTCCCTGCGCTGAATTTTGCCGGCTGCTACGTGAATGGCCAGATCCTGGCTCATGGGGATCACTGGCGAGAGGACGACTGCACATTCTGTCAGTGTGTGAGCGGCGAGGCCCGCTGCGTAGCTGCTGCCTGCGGCCATAACTGCCTCCACCCGGTCACCGTGCCTGGAGAATGCTGTCCTGTGTGCGAGGGTAAGGACAGAGTTTGCGTGTGTGTGTGTGTGTGTGTTTGTTTCTTTCCATCACTCCCTCCCTCTTCTCTATTGTTCATTGTTCCTAATACACTTGTTTGTAGGTCACCGTGTGTCTTCACATATGTGGGGCATTTGCAACGAGCTCTGGCCAAACGGTGTTTTTTAAACTCTCTGTATAAAGATTTATTGGACGGAAAATGCTCCGCCTGTTATCGAAGCCTACAAGAATCGAATCACATCAACTATAAATAAATAAATAAATAAACAAACAAACAAACAAACAAATCAATAAATAAATAAATGCGCGCACACAAGGCCAAGAGTAGCTTCACCCTGCTAATTTATTCTCTAGCAGTTCTGTTTGTTTTTGTAATGATGCAATAACTTTCCGCGTTCACGCCGCAGCATGCGATTATGGCCACTAATCTGTATGAGCTACCGCACTGCAGGCCTGAAGCAACACACATGCTTACGCCACACCGATCTCGTCTGCCTGCGAAGCCAAGGCTACAAGCGAGAGCTTTGCATTGATTTTGCAGCAAATTGTAAGCTTTGATCAAGCGGATTCATGTATAGATTTCCAACCAGACATTTGGGATTAGTGTTTGAATGGAGGCTTTTATTTTGGCTCATGCGGATGGCAAGGCTTTTCAGACTGGCTGTACTCCCACACACAAATAACAGACAGACAGGTGACGGATGAGTGACAGCTCAGTCAGATGATGACTCTCTTCTGGGATTGGCTCGAGCCACAGTCACAGAAACGGCGTCTCCCGGGTCAAGCCGGAGAATATGGATTTGATATAAGCGAGACGCGCTGCCTGGAGCTTCAGTGGCTCCTCGTCGCTGTATTCTCAGCACGGTCCCAGGCACAGTTCCTCACCGTGATTTGGGAGTGTGACTGAGCTCTAATCGGCTCTTACTTAATGCACCCATCCTCGGTTCTGATCATTTGGACGACCTGCGTTTTCCTTGCGCGTTTCTTACCTTTCTCTTTCAACAGAGTAAACCTACGAACAGTGTTATTCCTTAGCCCATGAGGCATAGCTGGCCTAAATAAATAAATAAATAAATAATAAATCAATTGTGCAGTGCCTGGAGTTTCTCATATTGATTCTGAAGAAGGAAAAATTAAGCCTAATGTTTTAAAACTACGACATGGCAGCTGAGACTATAAGCAATAATAAAAACTGTAATGCTGTGCGTCTGGAGGGATCCGGCGGTGTATTTAAACCTCCTCCAGCAGCTGTTGGGATCCGTCTCATTATAAGCCCTGCTCCTGCCTAAATGTCTCTGGGCAGGTGTATGTAATGGGGTTCTTCTCCGTCTGTTCTGCTGTCTGCTTCTTCCAATTAAAGTTCTGCACAAATCCGGTAGGCCAGCGCGCAAATCGATACATTATGAAGAAATCCCGGAGACGAATATTACACCGGCGGCACGCGTCAGCAAGATTTTATGCTTGTTCATAACCTTCCATTATAATCAAGATGCAGAGGGTCCAATTAGAAGTGCACTGCTCTACTGAGAAGATCTCCGGTTGGAAGAAGGGATGGGAGAGAAGAAGAGAAGGTAGAATGAAAGCAGGCAGCAGCATGGCCGCAGGCGTCCTCTTTTATGTGCGTGGGCAGCATCAGCTCTCTCTCTCTCGCTTTCCCTTTCCGTCTCTTTCTACTCAAACCCCTTTTCAATTAAACTTTTATGCGGCTGTCCATCCATGAAGCAATTAGAGATGTGGGACTTACTGACTGTGTAGTGCACCTTCTCATAGAGAATGCACATGCGTACACACACACACACACACACACACACACATTGGCAGGCAGACCACAGAACGCTTCATACATTTGGTACAAGTATAGTATTATAATTTATACACCTACTTGTATCTCTCTCTCTCTCTCTCTCTCTCTCTCTCTCTCTCTCTCTCTCCCCCCAAACTACCGTCTGGCTCAAATCAAAGGATGTCAGGCTAGCTCTGCGTCATTGTGCTCAGCGAAAAGTTCGTTCCATCATGCTTGCGGGTCGTGTCTCTGCTCCTCCGACTCCAGTCGCTCCTGCCCTGCTCAGTAATTTGACGTGCGCGCGCTACCCTATATTTCGCAGTAAGACAGTGTGTATATTTGGTTAGATCTTGTGTGGGGCACGGCACTAAAGACAGCTGTTTAAATAATGATCACCCTCACTGCATTTAAAGACCATATTCGCCGCTCTCTCCGCGCACTCGAATTTCATAGATTTAGTCTTTCTTAGAAAAGGAGGTGGGTTATATTGATTTTGCAGGGCGTCCGCGGTGTTAGGTTACCTTGCGTATTGAGTGTACCGTGGTATGCCGTGCCCTTCTGACCTTGCCCTTTAATTAGTTTGTCCGTAGTAACGCAGACCAACACTGGGAGAGCCATTTATTGTGCGATCCCAGAGGAGAGGAGGTAGGAAGAAGGCTGCGTTTTGCTCTAAGCCCCCGTGCATGTAGGCCTCCCATTTGCGAGCCCATTATAGCACGAGGCAGTGAGGAATAAAGCCTTGGTGTAGCGATATCCCCACTCCCACCCAGACAGATGTCTTTTAAAAATAGCTGTACCTGTTGGCAAGGACTAGAGAACTCTTTGTCCATTCCATTTGCTCATTTCCATAAGGCATGTGTGTGAGACTTCGCCATGGGAGGAGGTGGTGAGATGGCCACAGGCTTTTAGCGGCTCTGTACGTTAGCCGGTGACAGAGGACAATGAGGGAAATGATAGGCTGGTCAAAATTACATCCACAAAGGCACTTAAGAATCCGTGCAATGGTGTGTTTAGGCTTTTGACTCGGGCTTTTGATTTGTGCACAAAGAAAGTGGAAGGTTCTTGCGGTGTAGATGCATCTATGATGGAATAAGGGCAATACACAGGGCTTGAAAAGTAATCTACTCACAAAGCAGGCGCAGTTCGCAGGAATGAATGCCTTGGTGATGAATTAATCCATCAGTATTTTTCCTGATAAATGCATTACTTGGGTTATTTAAAAAACAAATATACCCCCCCCCCCCCAAAAAAAAAAAAAAATTGGGGAGAATCGAAAGGCAAGATCAGTTTAACAGCTTTAATAAAGGAATTTATGGGAACTGAACATTTTCCACGTAGCCTCCACGCAAAACGACGCATTTGTTGTATCATTCAGCTAGCTCCTGTATTCCTGCAGAGAGGTATTTTCAGCTGCCGTCTAAGCCAGGTGAGCACTGCTTCCTTTACTTCGTCATCAGAGGTGAATCTGCGACCACACAGCAGCTTCTTCGGGGGAACAAATATGCGAAAATTGCTCAGCATCATATCCGGGCTGTAAGGAGCATGTGAAGACGTTCGAACCCAAGCCGTTGCCCTGTTTCTATAGTCACTGCTGTTGTATGAGGACGTGCATTGTCGTGGTCCAGCAAGACTGTTTTGGGGGGATGGGAGGGCTGACTTTTGAATTCGTTTTTTCGCTGAAGAAGACAGATGTCTCCACTCCATGCTTTGTCTTTTGCACACCGGATTAACATGTAATTTAAAATCCGCCTTCAGTTCCCTTTGAGGAAAAAACAAGCCGAGGTTGATGTAGTGCACCCCAGCATGCTTCGTACCAGACAAACGAACTGATCATTGACATCACGTCATTGTGCCTGATTTAACATGGGGGTAGAATCGATCGCTGAAAATGCTTCATAAATATTCTGACGAAGAGCTCCTAAAGCTCCACGGCGGATCCTCGGTGGTCAGTGCAGTTTTATTCCCTGATCATTATGTTTGTTCAAGGTGACACACTCTCTTAGGCCAGGGGAGGTGCTTGTGCCAGATGCCGAGTGTGTAATTAAGTAAATGAAGTCTGTCAGAGCCTCTATGAGCTTGCACCATGTTTAGTGAAGCTCGGCTCGGCTGCTGTTGGAGCCAATCCTGAATTATACCTTAGCAAGTGTGCCTGGGTAGTTCTGCCTGCCATTCTTGAATTTCTAGTAAAGTATCAGTCGGCGTTTGTATTTACTCTATTTGGCTGCCCGTGTGCTTTGTTCGGGATTTATTTTTTTTCCCCTTCAGGGTTTCTTTTTTTTCCTTCCTCCCCCCTATACAAAGATAGATAGGCTCCAGCATGAAAAGGGCATTCAGTACTCCTGACGCCTCGATGAGAAGCAGCTTTCTTAATGAATTAAAAATCGGAGCCTCGCCTTAGGATTGTCCGTATCAAAGGGAGCTCATTCTTATTTCATAATAACCATATATTCAGACAAAATAACCTTGGGCACCAGGGAGACGAAATGAGAGAAAGTGGTAGACGTTGAGCAAAAAAGCGAGGTAGAAAGAGTGAGAGAATGCTTGTATTCACCCTGTATCTGATCTGGCTTAATTAAATTTCTCACCCTAAAAATAATAGGCATTGATCTGCCCTCAGCCCTGCTTCTCATTCTGTGCGAGTGAGCCGTGGGAATTATCAACCAAAAAACGACCTCTGACCAAAACTGAAATAGCTGCAATGCTTCAGCGGCCCCTTGGCCACGGCGGACGCATGACATAAGCCCTTTGTCATCCCGAGACATGCCACTACAGACTGCCACCCCTTTTTCTCCCCATGTTTGCTTAAAAGTGTCCTGCAGTCAGTCCATGAGCAGGGTTGTCCTGTACCCTTTTCTACGGCCTCTTGTGGCAAGGGTCATGTGTTGATTCCATGTACATGTCCACTAAAAGATCTCAGGATCAACTCTTTTTTTTTTTTTTAAAACGTTGCTCCATTTCTTGCGTTCAGAGCGTGCCGTGATTTAAAGCAGGAATGACAGCGATGGCGCTGCGGCATGTCAGAGCTGTCATAACCTAAACCACGCGGCAGGGTGCGCGCCACTGATATACAACACACTCTGCCATATTAAAAAGGCCCATAATCTTTTAATGGAATTCCAAGAAATAAATTATAAGCACTAAGAATTTCTTTTAAAATTAGATGAGGGGTACCGAAGGGCCTCTCCCCTTATGCTGTGTCTGTCTGTGTCGCTCTTGCGCTCACTCTCCTCCTCTTCTCCTTTCTTTTCCATTCTCCTGTTGTCATGCTCTGTGTCGTCTCACTGTCAGCCATTAACAGAAGCTAGGAAGTAGGGCTCTGTTTAAAATTGCTTTCAACTCCCATGACTCACAAACCCAGTCCCGGATGAGTCTTCACATTCTTTCTTTTACCATCTCTCAAAAACACACACACACACACACACAAACAATCACTCACTAACTCACCCTTGAGTTACTCAGCGTGACTCACCTCCGTTAGGGGAATGTGTGCGTGTGTGGGGTTTTTTTTTTGTTTTCCAGAGCCCACCTATATCACCATGGCGCCCCCTGGCTGCAGCTTGCTGGAGAACTGCACGCTGACGGAGAAGGATTGCGCTTTCGGCTTCAGGCTGGACGCGCACGGATGCCGCACCTGCAGCTGCAAAACAAGTGAGTGTTAAACACAGCCCCGTCACTCAGGTCCTCGTGCTCGTTTCTAGAACAGGACAACTGTCAGCCGTCACTGAGCATTTCACTGGAAGCGCTTCAAGAGAGTAGTTTAGAGGAGAACGCAGTCAGTGGTGCAGGAATCGCGCCGTGTTTAGTGATTAGTATGCTAAAAGGGCAAGAGTGGACATATGAGGCTGATGCATATCAAAGGCAGACGGAAGGTAATGCTATTTCAGCTGACGGAAGAGAAGTGCAAAAGACTTTGATGTTCTTCAGGCGCATCAAGGGCCTTAAGAGAAGATATTAAAAAGGAAATGCTAGTGGGGTGTTTTTCAGTGCTGACCATTACCACTGTATTAGAGTCTCATAGGTCTGGGATATCAAAGGCCAGCGAGCGTAGGAGACTAGAATTTATTTCTCTGTTCAAGACTGTAAGACTTATTCCGCCTAGCTTCACTGCTGAGAGTGGACGAATGACTGTGACATTGGGGTCTAATGAGACTGTCAATGGCACAAATGCAATTAACCCTATTAGGCTGCTTGTCTTGCCAATGGATGAATCCGCACTGTCGTTAAAGTGTTTGTGAAAGTGGTTTGTTATCAGGGAAAGTATGGAGTTTACTGATTTCTGGCTTTAACGTCTTGCTGTTTTATTTTACAGCCAAGTTCTTCCAAATATCGATGTTTGCTATTCATCCTTGTAAAGCTCCTAGCTGGCTGTCAGCATGTTTGTGATTTATCCAATGAAATAAAAATCATATCCGATTCTTTTGTTTCTAGGAGAGGAACTGTGCAGTGCTCTGATCTCGGGCTGCACCTTAAAGTGTCCACTCGGCTTCCAGATAGACGCCAACGGCTGTGCCACGTGTCAGTGCCGGCATCGCCACAAGAAGTGCAAGCCGGTAGCGTGCACCAAGGACTGCCCCTTCGGCTTTGTGTAAGACTGACCAGAAAGTGCTTCGTTCCTCCCTCTAAATCTTTCCTTCCCATTTCTCTGTCTCGTCATCGACCCCAGTTTATTGCTAATATCTTCATCTAGGAGCCAATCTGTTCTCCTACTTTCCACTATTACTCCAGAGTCATTTTCGAGCCCCTGTGTCTTCTACAGCTGCTACCAGCACAAGCTTAACGGCCTCCCTGTGATTTTCCTGAATGCTCAGTTTGGTTTTCGACTGACTAAATGCTCATTCGGGGTGCGGGCAGCTTGTCGGGTCCAGGCAGCCGCAGGTACACGACTGACAGCTCATTAGGCTCGGTTGAGATCAGCGCAGGCAATTGGTCCACTTAATGGACAGCTTGGCATAGTGGAACTGAAGGCCTAATCCCCATGACAGCGACTTCACACTTCACTGCAAATAAACCCAGTGTGCATACACTGTAAGAGCATGCACCCCTATCAGCTGAAGCAAGATGTTTTCGAAAAGCTGGGCTTTTTTTTTTTTTTTGCACTGAACACTTTTCTATACTGCTTTGTTGGTAATGTAAAACTGCATGATTCTTTTAGTTCTCATAACTGATCCATATAGCAGTATATCTCATTAGAGGTCTCGTTCTTTGTGTCTCGTTCATGTGAGGAGCTCAATAAATAAGGGATTTTCCGAAGGAACTTTCCTTCTCTTTACTTCACTTCACACAGATGTTTCCGGCGCTTAACGTAGGGTTGAAGTTAAAAATGTTCCCCTACCTTGAGAGTTTGTGTATAAACTATTGTTTGATCAGTATGTACTATCGGTAATCCACAGTGTCTTTAAAAGCAAAAAGGTTTGGTTAAGCCCTTGCCTCTGTCCTTTGTTCTGATCAATCTTTGGATGCTGGCTTAGCAACCGCCCAAAGCCAGAGATGACAAAGGAGGCCGAGTGTCTCTATAAGCTCCCGCCGAATGAGTTTCTCATCCGTGCTGTAGTGTAAAACTGCTTCCTCTGTTCATCCGAGCGTCGTCATCAGCACTGTTGTCACTCTGTCTTCTGCTGCCGTATAGGATCCCGTGAGACGGCATGCTCACATCGAAGATTCTAATTTTAGATATCTATTTATGCTCCTTCAAAGCGATGGCAGTCGTTCGGGCCTGCACAGCGCCAGGTGTGAATAATGCATGAAGAGATGTGCAATCTACCTATTCTCTCCCAATCTATTGCTGTTCCACAGCAGGGAAATCACACCTGATAGGTCCTTATCACCAAACCAAATGTGCATTGCATATGACTGCTCTTTATGGCTATTATTTGTGAGATAAGAGGAAGGATGGACAAGTGAATAGTGAGTGTGTGCTAAGGGCTTCCGCGCTTCTAGCCAGTAGGCTGACGTCCGAGACGATGTGCTGTAAAACGTTGCCTGGGTGAAGTAAATGTTCAGGATGTCCCTTTGGTTAGTCAGTTTTAATGTACCATCTGCTGACATGCCTGTACGGAAGGTCCGATCCTTCTCCTTTTCTTTCACTCTTTCCCCCTCTGTCCTGTGTTAACTGATGACATTGGGCTTCGTCTGCAGCACCTGGTGTGTTACGCATGCACAATATGAATGCATCAGTATATACATGAGCAATGACAAAGTCGAACTTAAAGGTTATACTAGCTTATTATAATTCATAACTTAATCTCCTCACTGATCTCAGCATCACTCTCTCTCTCGCTCTCTCTGTCAGATCTTGATGTCCATCAGTCTGGATAACTCTTTACTGTTTTTGTATTTGCACTGGCTTGGACTGGACATTATGCTGATGTGATAACAGTACATTGATGAATTACAACACACTTTCTGAAATATGCTTGACAAAAAAATACTTTATATTCATATCTTTAATAGTGCACAACTCTGTTGCTGGCACCTGTTGGTAACGTACCATGATGCATATATAATGACCATTCTTTTAAGTAGTAAAGTATGATTTACTCATCCCTATTACTCACTAATACTACAGTGCTATTCACTGTACTAGTACACTTGATACAAGTGCTCTTAGTCCTTTGTGGGGGGAAAAATCATGCATCACAGGATCTCACCATGCAATTCAATTCAGTTCAATTTTATTTATACAGTATAGCACTTTTAACAACAGACATTGTCATAAAGCAGCTTTACAATATATAATGCTCAATTAAAGGCTTATTAGTCTATAACCATATATACAAGCATAAGAGGAAAGAAGAAGAGGAAGAAAACTTGAGGGGAACCCATCCTCATTTGGGTGATACCAGATCATGCCATTATCATCATCATCATCATCAACAACGCTGTCTGCCAGCCACAGGGCAGCAACAGCTGGCTAAAAGATGCTTCCAACATTCCTAGCTTCCATGACCGTAATTTACACCAAGCACTGGCCAGGACTTCTCAGCGAGATAGTGCCATTATAACAACCCACATCTACCTCCATGGGTTATATGGTTGAAAAGGTCAGATGTGTAGCACCAGTTTCACTGTAGTTTTTAGAATGGTTTGTTCGGTTTCAACTGATCACCAGCAGAGCCTCGAGTACAAGACAATCCACGGCTACCAAGTCCTGGGCCACCACAGAAGAACTGCCCATGCCAGCAGCAGGCCAGCGATATCCCCACAGCTCCCGGATGCACACTGAGGCAGTCCACATGGGCCACTCCCAACAGCAGCGAGCGCAGCCCGGATGACGACTCCAACCAGGAGCAGGACGACACTCGCTGATAACTCAGGAACAGCATGTGCAGAAGAGAAAGAGAGAGACAGAGAGACACCGGTTAGGTATAAGCATTGCCACATGATGATTAAAGGCAATGTATACCGAGTGCTGAGTGCAAGCAAAAACTCCGGCAAGACTACTTATGACAGCATAACTAAAAGGGAGAACCAGAAGGTAACACCAACATGAGGGAGCCCTGGGACATAAAGCGCCCCCCCCCCCCCCAACAAACCTGAGTGAACACGTAAGAGTGGGGAGTGATAGCATTCAAACATCCCAGTTTACCAAAACACTCTGTGCCTGAGAACCCTCCAGATCAGCTCCACCATACACTGTGTAACTGTGCAATGGTGGACTGTTGTACCTTTATTTCAGTTATTTTATTAATTTACTTCTAATTGTGTGCATATAGTGGAAAACGAAAAGTAGATAATCATAATCATGAACATTTAAACGTACTCATATCCAAATACACTGTGGATATACAGTACTTTATAGTACATCAGCCATAATACAATACACTGAAATTACAATATACGTATTATTCTCCACATGTGGGAGACTAACCTACTGACAAAGAATAATATGTTCGGTTGATATGGGGAAAGATATTGACCACGTATTAAATGATTTCAAACGTGGTCTATGTCGTAGGTTTCTATACTGCAAATTGTATGAGATATCCAGCTCCATCTGAGGACAGCTAAGCTAGAAAACAAAAGAAAAAACGATGTACAGTATGTGCACAATGACTCATCACATTAAACATGCGTTACCAGTCACAAGGCAGGATACAGCTTCAGATGGAGGTTTTCTTATTCGTTGGAATTATAAAGAAGACATAACAGCTAGTGAAATAATACATATGGAATGATGTGAGCAAGAAAGTTGTACAAAAGTCAAAGCTAAATTGAAAGATTTTACAAGTCTTCATGATGAACTCGATTCATTATTGACTGGTACTCTGAATAATAGCTTTATAAATGAGTGAGTGGGAGAGAATAAGTGGTACTTTTCAGAAAGCTTACCAAGAGTGCTATATCTCGAAATGTGTCAGTGACCTTTAACTGAGCAATTATAATAGAACAATGCAGTGTAAATAGTATATACCTGTGTTACTATAAATTTAATAATATACCTAAAATACATAAGAGACGCATACACCTGCACCGACAGATACAGGCTATGACCAAAAGTATATGGACGCCTGTGCTTTGACAATCCCGTTCCAAAACCACAGGCACTACAATTACCTTGTAATTCTTTTGCCGCTATAACAGCCTCCACTCTTCTGAGAAGGATTTCAATGAGATTTTAGCAAAGTGTCTCTGGAGATTTTTTTTTTTGCCAATTCAGCACCAAAAATGAAGCGCATTATTTCAATTCAGCCCAAAGCTCAGGCCACTTAATTTCTTCCAACCTAGGCAAACTATATCTTCATGGATCTCAGGTTGCACACATTAGTATTGTTACAAGGGAATAGGTTTGGGTCTTTGAGTTCCAGTGAAGGCAAACCTTAATGCATACTTTTGACCTTGTAATGTATATTTCCTAGTGATTTAAGGTATATTTCAGTATTGCTCTTGTGTAAGTGTAGTCTTTCCTTCTTTTTCTAACAGTAAAAACAAGCATGGCTGTGAAACCTGTCGGTGTAAAAAATGCCCTGAACTGCCCTGTGAGAAATCCTGTCCAGTAGGCTTCCAGCAGGATGAGCAGGGTTGTCTGATTTGCCAGTGCAGGGGTAAGTTTTTGTGTATTTCACACACCAGCAATTATGCACACATACAATTCAATCTTTAACACCTAGTGTGTTACACATGCATCAGCATGCATCAGCCTTCCCTCGCCATGCGTATCCGGGAGCCTTGGGCGCCCATGACCCATTTGCCGGTTCACTGGTTGTCAGACCTTAGACAGTATTGGTAGGTACTAACCACTGCATACCATGAACACCCAACTCGCTGTTTTAGACGTGGCCTGATCAGTCATCTAGCCAATCCATCACAGGGCCAACAAAGAGACACACAACTCTTACATTCACACCTAAGGGCAATTTAGAGTAGCCATTGTAATTAGATCTTCAATGGAATTCAAGTCACCTGTCATTGGTTTTAATGTTCTAGCTGATCGGCGTACATTAGCAATGACAATGTCCACTCACATGTTATTCTCACTCATTAATAATGTAATCTTTTTTTTCCCCACACACAGATAATTAAACTAAACATTTTTAATGCTAGTTAATTTGATGGTTGCCTGGTTGTACACACCAGCATTCAGAGCACACTTGTAAAATAGTTTACAAATTGTAAAATAGGCTCTCAAACCGGCCACTTGTTTTTGGACTTCCTGTAAACTGACATTCGGGCGGTATGTGTTTCAAAATGAAAGAAAATATGCAGTAAATTGTGTTAAGGATCCTTAAGGCTTCATAGGGAGGGACAGCAACTGATGTTCTCTGTGTACTGTTCAGTATGAACCTGAGACCCTGTTTACATTTGGTTTTAAAATGCATGTTGGGTGACCAGATCACAAGGGGACAGCATGAAATACAAGTGTAAAAGACCACCAAGGGACATTCAAGATGCATTCACTTGCTGAGGTTTGGTCCGGGACACCAGTTGGCCACGTCTTTTGTAGTGTAAACATGAATGCGTCCTGATGCGTCCCCGACAAGTGTGATGTAAAAGTGACATAGGCAAAAATGAAATCTGAGCACAAGTGGTCACCTTGGAGACTCATGATAGACACAGGTGTAAACAGGGATGGGGTCTCGACTGTCCACTTGTGATCTGATCGCCCATGACGCATTTTAAAACCAAGAGTAAACAGGGACTGTTCTGTTCTTCTTCACTGTGTTACATAAATGACGTAAATCCTCAACTCAAAAAAGCGCAGTGGCTGTTATTAGGAATAGTATCCAAGTCACTCCTCTATGGTTCACCTTTATGAAATCTTACAAGAATCATCAAAACCTTAAGAGGACCTTGTAATGCTCAGTCATGTTATCCAGAAGAAAGCAGTGACCTTGAGTATTCACATACCGAGCTGTCATCAGTGTATACATTTGATTGCTAAGACTGTACATTGGCGGTAGGGCAGACGTCGGAGAAACATCCTTTTTATCACACAAACTCACAGACACACGTACACACACCACACTCTTTTTAGTATTTACAAACCCACCTGTTGCTCATGAAGCAAATCTTTCTTCCCAGTCTCTGTATTCTCTTGTGCGTCTTGCATTTTCATCTGATGCTCCCTCAATAATGGGTTGCTTCACGTGAAATATTCATGAGCAGCCTCAAGCAGTGATCTGATTAACATGAAACACTTTTTTTTTTTCCCCCCATTTTCATTTTTTTTTTTTTTTTCTTCAAATTCAGAAAATGCACCTCCACCTCATATCTCAAAGGCAGGGTTTTAATCAGAGTTCTCTCCTTGGTAATGATTTGGACTCAGTTGGCTGTTGCTGCTGATTTCATGAAAAATGTAGCAGATAATACTGAGGTTAGAGCAAGGGCAACCGGGACCTGAGTGTAAGACACTGCACGCTGAATCATCGCCCATAGCCACTAGAGTGGTTAGAGATGGTACCTCACTGATTACATCAAGTGGCATGCATTTAAATATAAATACAGCTGATGGAAAAAGTGCGTGTCTTGGAAAGATGTGAAATTTATTGCGGTGTGCACTAACTGCTTTTGTTGTGACCCATTTACACTTTTATTTCAAGAACGTTAGGTCACGTGGCCTCCTGAAATCAGCCGCACAACTGAATCATACTAATAGGCAACTCTTAATATTGTTTTTCTTTCATGTGTGTCCTCCTAGACCAGGGTTCTTCTTCTCTTGGCCCCTCCACCAAGCTGGGCTCATGTCTGTCTATGGACGGACGGAGACATGAGAATGGTCAAAGCTGGCACGATGGCTGCAGGGAGTGCTACTGCCACGATGGCCGTGAAATGTGTGCGCTAATCTCCTGCCCAGTGCCTAACTGCGACAACCCGAGCATCCGCGCCAGCCAGTGCTGTCCCTCCTGTCCAGGTTTAATTCTACATTTACTATCATTTTATTGCCTTGTTATGACGGTAAATCTGTGCTATTTTGCTACCGGAGTGTGTCTCGTAAGCGAGCTTGGGTGATGGTGACTTTTTGTGCGCTAGTCATTACCTTTAAATGGTCTAATTTTCTCAAATAAATAAATAAATAACTAAGTTAAATGCCAACAAAGCACTAAAAATTGACCCGCAGCCTACAGAGCGACACAGCAGAGTGCTGTCTGCAATCAGTTTGAGTACAAGCGTATGTGAATGTTTTAACAATCAATTACGAATGATTTATTCAGGCATCCGACGCTTTTTATGCTTAAATATGCCGACATAACTCAAATAGGAAAAAAAGAACCATAAATATGAGCTATGGATTATTAATACCGTAGTCATGTTTGACAGTTTGGGATTTATAGGCTACGTGGCAGCAAAAATGTTTTGCTATACATCCAAGTCTTGATACACAGATCTTCTCCAGCCGTTCATGGTTAAAGAGACGACGAACGTGTTACCCACTGTGCCGAAATGTCTTTCTGTAAAACACACGTGCGCAACAGGAAGCCTGTGAACACCAAACTAGTGGATCTTCCTCCCCATCGATGACTTTTTACCACAAATATAAGTTCTGCACGGTAAATAACAGCGGTTATCTATTTTCTTCCCACAGTTAAATACTGTACCAGCTGTATGTTGACATGACATGAAAGTCTCTCGACTTGATTTGACGTTACTTCAATGATAACCATAACGGAGCATAAGTTAGTGACCTCATATAACCAGAGTGAATGATCTTATTATGTCTTGCAATTCTACCTATAAATTAGGGTTGCACTGACACCGATACCAGTATCGGGTATCGGGCTGATACTTTGCTAAAATACTTGTACTCGTCCATAAAGTGCCGATACCATCAACCGATACTCCTATTTCGCTGATCGCTTTACTAGG
Source organism: Chrysichthys thysi (assembly GCA_030068315.1). Lineage (NCBI taxonomy): Eukaryota > Metazoa > Chordata > Actinopteri > Siluriformes > Claroteidae > Chrysichthys > Chrysichthys thysi. Next base: position 13,038,656 of record JAQLOM010000005.1, read on the forward strand.
CAGGTGTGATTTGTTGTCCTACGTGATTTCAATCGCTACGGGCAGACAATGAGCCGGAAAGTTAACGGAGATGCCATCAACAAGTTAGTGTGATTCAACACCATGGAGCCGTGCTGTGTGTTTCACTTAGTTACGTGCGTATTTATGCTAATCGCAGTGGCTAATCTCCAGCCTAACTCTGTTCCGGACTTTTCTGGTTGTGCAATCGCAGTAAAACCACTCCGATTGGCTGGGTTACAGGCTAGGAAGCCTAG
>JAQLOM010000005.1:13118377-13130824 GCA_030068315.1 Chrysichthys thysi
GGGGGGACGGCCAAAATCGGGGACGTTTCCGGGGACAGGTGCAGCCGGGGACAAGGCATCAAAAACAGGCACTGTCCCAGGAAACCGGGGACGTCTGGTCACCCTAGCTTAAGGACATATTTTGATTAGGTTTACAGTAAAACGCCGATTGAGGACAACAGCACCAGGACAACATCCATTTTCTTGGAGGTGTCCCTAATGGTTTTCCGACTTGTACAAATGGAACTCAGTCACGTCGGAGCCTGAGGTCTTCCCCAGCTTCGAAATCCGACTTCTGAGGGAAATGGAATGCAGTACATCTTTGAATGTAGTTGTGACCAGAGGAGGATATGGCAAAAAAGTAGCAGTTTAACTGCTTTTATGGGGGGGGTGGGAGAAGTTGTTATCTAATGCACTGGACATTAACGTGTGTTTGGACAATGGCTTTGTGTTCCTGGGTGCAAAGATCAGATTCCACTCCACTGAACATTTGACTATATCCTATTTGCAATTCAAATTGATACTCGTTCATTCAACTGCGCTATTTAACGAACTAATGCAGCTCTTGTGCGGTTGAAAATCAATGATTCATGCCTGGAGGTCAGCTGGAAGATGTCTGAATGTTTTCTGTGCATGAAGTGGGGGTAAAGCCTTGACCGTTTGTGTTTAATGACAGTCATACATTTATATCCAAATAAATTATATTCCTATAGGTTCCACACAATCATTTAACTGATTAGCTAATAAATCTTGCTAATGACACTTAGCTAGCTTGTGCACACATTTGGGTGAATAGTGGATTTTATTATTCTTTTTTACAAAATCACCTATTTGAAGATCACACCAAACCAAATCTAAGATCATATTTAAAATAAACCTAGACATTTGTATAAATTCCAAGCTTGAAAGAGACTTGTATTATTGGCAGATAATTTAGCTGATTTTAAGCATTTACTTCTAGAAGGAGGAAACTTGTCAATGGAGTAAGAAATAGTTCATTTCACACTAAACATGTCTAGAAACAGGTTTAATACTCTTAAATTGGTTAACTGTAATCTTACAATAAGAAATACAACAAAGCTGACTATATTCTAGATATTTTCACTTGCTAATATGTCGACGTTTGCAGCGTAGACGATCTTTAAAGGTCATTACGAGAAAGTTTAATAACCAAAGTCAGTATCTTCCATTGCTCATGTGCAATCCACAACTAGATAGAAGGGGACAGATTCATACTCCGGCAAACTGACAACCATTAATAAGCTATGCAACATATGCTTATCGCGCTAGCTGCACAAGTAGTAGGAAAAGGAATCATTTCATTTAATCAGGCTTCATTAACCAGCAGACCCAGCAAAATATTTCACAGGATTATACTGAGAAAGGCAGGTTTCTAAACATGAAGCGTCAGGGCTTCTGTAGCAGATCCTCGGCTGTAGCCAAGCATGCATTTATGTAAATTATTTAACAGGCAACTCGGAGAAACAGAGGAACATTCACACTTTTGTGAGGAGGAAAGCTTAAATCATGAGCAAAATGCCTATCTGAAAGCTAAAATAACATGTAGCTGCATCTGTTGTAACATGCTAGGAAACGTTATTAGCATCTACTGGTATTGACTTGAGGCATGCCCTCATGTCTGTGGGCAGTGTAAATAATGGCGTCTTCAGCCAGGCAACTTGATTCATCTTAGTTAAACAAAATATTCTACATGATACCAAACAGTAAAGTAAGCCAACCCGTGTTGTAGCTCATCAGTGCACCCTGACACCAGGGAAAGAATGGTGTAAGACACCCTAGAAGCCACCATGTTTGGGAGATAAAAAGTCTTGAACCGAAGGCCTAGGTACCAGTTTTAAAAGTGTCACACACTGCTCATAAAGCCTATAGAAAAATTATGCGCCACTTGGAAACACCCAGAAAAATCCATGACAGGCTGATACAGCTGCTAATATACCTTTATTTTTGAAAATAAAGTGATCAAATAGAAGAGAAAATTGAACGGGAATGATTGTACCTGTATAAAACTCTCCCAGGTGGCAGCAAGGCACCATGTTACCAAACAATCTAAATAAGGGTACTTGGGGTACTTAATGTCTGAATTTTTTTTTTGGTTTTTTTTTTTGGTTTTTGTTGTTTTTTTAAACTGGAATGATTGCAGATGAAGGGAAGTGGGACAGGCATAAGCGAAAAAGAAAAAAGTTCAATGGACTGAGTTAAGTTATAAGAAGGGAGGTGGGGGAAAAAAGGAGGCATGCCCATACATTATATGACCAAAAATGTGTGGACATCTGACCATCATATGTGCTTTTTGAACATCTGAGTCTATGATTATTATAACAGCAAAGGTGGGACTCAAGTCCACTCTTCTGAGAAAGCTTTCCACTAGATTTGGGAGCATGGCTATAGGGATTTGCCCATTCCGCCACCAGGACACAAGTAAAATCAGGCACTGATGTTGGGTGAGGAGGCCTGCAGTTCAGTCAGCATACCGGTTCATTCCAAGAGTTTTCAGTGGGCTTGAGGTCAGGGGTCTGTGAAGGCCATTCAATTTCTTCCACTCCAATCTTGGCAAACCAGGTCTTCATGGACCTCACTGTGCACATAGTGCAGCATGTTGGGCCCCAAAATTCCAGCAAATAGAAAAAGAAAAAAACAAACTCCTGCCGAATTGTGCTTTGCAGCAATACTCTGGGGAAACCCCACATATGAGTGCAATGGTCCACAATCTTTTGGTCATATAGGTATAATTAAGTCATATGGATATAATAAAGAAGCACATGCCCAGTAGAAAAGACAGGGGTTTAGGCATCTGTTTAACTATAATACTTGGTTATCCATCACACAATGCACACTGTGCTGATGACATGCTGCTATACACTGATTCAGAGTACATCTTTGTAATCCTCGGCTTGTATTTTTCAACCTTGAAGTATTGTGAAGAGCATGTCTCATAGTAAACGTTGGCCAAATATCAACTGCCTGTATGCACCTGTGCCATCTGACAGCGCCATATGTGGAATTTAAAACTAACCCCCTTAAACCCCCCATTATATGCAGTGGTGTTTAGCCACTTCAAGACTACATACGGAAAGAACAAAGAAGTCAAAGCCTTTAAAAAGGTGTAAAGTGAAAGCAAGTGTCCTCACGAAAAAGGTAGTCAGTGGAGCACAGTCTAATTAGGGCTTTCATGCCACGGTGACCCATATTAGTACAGAGCCTGGGGCTGTTTCACTGGGTATTAACACATTCCAGTCCAATCAATATTCACACCACCAGCCTCACACCATAAGGTTTGCTTGTGGAGGTCGATTTCTTGTAATTACTGATGAAAACACCGTCTGCATGAGTGTCAGTTTCAGCAATAATTGTAGCCCCATTCTCTCGCAGACACTGTTCTGTGTTTCCACTAACCTGCTGAGCTGGCAGCGTGCAGGTCATTACATCTCATTAGAGTAACGATCATTTACACACCAACACCCGACAGGAAAGCAAATCCTGCAGCCAGTATCAGGACCACTAGGCACTGCACTGAAAAGGCTTCGGCTAATGGGGAAAAAAAATGCTTCAAAAGCTACGCTTGTACCCAGAATTGGAAAAACTACAAAAACAGTTGCTTCTCAACATCCTTTGAAGTAGTTGACGCTAAAGTTTCCAATGTCTTTTTGAAAAAAAATGCCACACAGGAGCCATGGGGATATTTCCAAGTAAGCCATTTCCGCACCACTAACCATCATAAAGAACATAAATGTCATGTTGAAGCAAAGTGAGCAAACGAACACACCTAGAGGCCAAGTGACACTGAACATGGAGCAGGCCATCACTTCCTGTCACATGGGCTCCTTTGGAGTCGATACTGCTTTTAGGCACTCCCTTTTCAAAGCACCATAAACAGAACAGGCAATAAAACTGGCAGCTTGGTAAGGCTTTGTGGAGGTTCTTAACACCATTTTTCACATGATAATTTCTCTGGGCCTCTTCCAGCACAAACGGACAGGTCTAGAAGCGTTTAAGCCATGACGGGCTTCCGCAGAAACAAAAACGGCAGAAGGAGGGGTTATCTGACACCATTTATATTTGGGCCAGTGCAGTTTCGTGGCTACTATAGTAGCATGAAGTAAACACACAGGACATACACATTAGGCAGAGGCAGACCAAACAAATCCTCACACACCCTTAAACTTTCTTTGAGCCAGTGTGTTCTGTGGGCAGATACACACCAACTTTCGCTGCCTGGTGACTCGGAGGATATGAGGAGAATTGAAAGAAAGAGAGGGGAAGAGAGGGGAAGAGAGAGAGAGAGAGAGAGAGAGAGAGAGAGAGAGAGAGACATTCCAGAGTCCATGGCAACCCCCTTGCCCAAAGATCTGACCCACTCTCCCTCCCTCCCCCCCCCCATTAAGCACACGTAGCCCATTATAACCCACCTCCATAATGGAGGCTCGGAGACCAGCTCAACAGATTCAGTGCCAGACTGCTATGGACTACGCACACGCCCACATCAAGGTCTCCGAGGTTTACCATATCAGCATATGACACAGAGGTGCTGAGTCACCTGGGCTCTTTGGAACCTCTCTAAGCTTCAGGGTTTAACATGTTACTTTAATCATTTACTTTTAAAAGGCTGATTGATCTTCTGCCAGGGCTCCAAATGTGATGGATCGGCTGTACGTGCTCTGCTGTATTAAATGTCCATTAAATAACTGGGTGAAACCACACTAAAGCCTACAAATGCTCCATATGGCAGATGAAACACTGGCAGACCTGTGTGACAGCAGCTTTACAATGGAAACCACACAAGTGCAGTTCTCCCACCAAAACAATATGCAGCAAGTGCTGGTCCATGCACCAGAAATAAACACTGATCAAAGAGCTGTCCTGTCCTGGCCTGTATGTGTACTAGACCTTTTTCCACACTTCCGCATTTTTCCACTGGACTCAACTATGACGGGCAGTGCGACTGCCTGTTATCGTAGTGGCAGATATGACGAAAGGAAAAAAATGGCGGAGTCCAAGAATCAAAGTTTTTGCGGCGTGTTCTTGTTGCCCACAAAAAATAAGTCAGTTTACTGAAATTCGAATGAATCAACTGTAATTTGCAACTTTTGGTTTTTGGGTTGTTTTTTTTTTTTTGCTTTAAGATTTTTGTTCTCCGAGACATTTTTCACATCAAGCTTGATACAAAAAAAATCACCTGCATCTTAGTAGGCCAGGGAAATGGAAGTAGCGCCACTACAAAGCAGCAGAAAGAAGAGGTAAATATTTTTCATTCCTGCACATGTAGTGTAAGTGTACACATAAAGGCTAGAGTCTAGACGAACACCTACCAACCTTTTAAGTTTTCCAAAGAAAACCATAGATTAAAAAATGTAACACAAGCGTTGTTTTAGCCACCAAAAAACATAAGGCTAATTAAATATTTTTAACGGTCGCTAAAATAATGCAAAAACAAAGAAAAGAAAAAAAAAAAAAGAAAAAAAAAAGTGGCCGTGTGCATGTTGCCACAACTCTGCAGACAGATATTCTTGCTCCGGACAGCCACCATACGTTCTAATACACACCTGGCAAGGGACAGGTGAGCGGAGCAGTATTCAGTTGTTTACAATCTATAACCTCACCACAAGGTGGCATGACATCTTACATAGTGTACCTTTAAGGAGAATATAAGAGGAGGTAATATCACCAGCTGTGCAGTAGAGAACTGCATGGTAGCAGTAGCAATCACAAAATTGCAGTAATGCACAGTAACCAGTAAAATAAAATAAAATGCAATTGTTTACAAACCAATTGTCCAATATTCCCAGTGCTGATATTCCCTGCAGCTCAACGTGTCTTACGGTATCCGAGTGCTGATCAGTGCACAATGAATTTTTAAAAATCATTAGTCAAGACTTTAATGACAGTTCACTGTACGCCTATTTAATCTTTTGCATCATATTCTTGCGGCATCCCTAATAAATATAGTTAACTGCTCTTAAATATGGATTTGTCTAATGTTAGCAACTCCAAGCATAAATTGAGAGATTTTATTTCACATTAATGAGCTCAAAATATTCTCCATTACCTTGACAGGAAGTGAATGTTTATAATACGAGGGAAAGATGGGGGGCTTCCATGCAGGGAAAATTAATGTCAGAGAGATAAAAACAGCACAAATCAGGTCAGATTCATTTATTTGGCGAATTTTTTATACTGGGGAGAAAACCAGACTGCTCTTTGGCTGTAGTTTTGGGTGATGACTCATACTCGTGTACCCTGACGTTAAACTGCAACACTCCTACACAAAATGAGTAAAGATTGGCAAGTCTGGTAATGCAAAATAATTGGAGTACACTGTACATCATGGAAGTGTAATACATCATTATATACACATTACATCACCACACATACAGTATACTTTTATTTTTGCCATTTTGCCACTACGCTGGATTAATAGATTTTCATGTCAGAAAAAGTTTGTCCAAGTTTGTCTTTGAAAGGGGGGGGGGGGCAGTGGCTAAGCACTGTTACCTCACAGCAAGATTGTCCTGGGTTCGATCCCCAGGGTTGACACGTGCGCCTTTCTGTGGGGACCCTGAACAGGATTAAGCAGCAGAAGGCGAAGACTAACCAAGCCTGGTTTGAGGAAATCAGCGTCTAAGCTAACAGGCACACCTAGAATGCCATCATCGTGTTATACAACCAGGTATGCCATCAATGAGCAGCACTTGACCATAGTGCACTTTCACCGGGTGATATCGCAACAATCAAAATGCCTGAAGAAACATTTGAAGGCCCAGAGATCTGTCTATGGAACAACCAGAACCCAGCTAGTCAAATATTACGTGTATTAAGCAATTATGTACCAAACCATTTACTTCTAGTTAAATATATAATTCACGGTATTTATGCTAGTTTTTCTTAGTTACTGCATAGTTTGAGGACTATCTTTCTAACCACCATTACATAGGTCACTGAGCACTTTATTAGGAACACCTGTACTCCCACTTCATATAATTACCTAATCAGCTAATTGCATAGCAGCAGCATGATGTATAAAATAATAAAAACGGCTTCAGGTAATGTTCACAAACATCAGAAATGTTGAGAAAACACGATCCTTGTTATTCGAACTGTACTATAACTACCGATTTCCTGGGAGTTTCACACAACCATTACTAGAGTTTACTCAGAATGGTGCAAAAAGGAAAAAAAAGAAAAAAAAAGCCTTCACTGAGCGGAACTTCTGGGGATGGAAAAGCCTTGTTGAAGAGAGAGGTCAATCCAGGTTGCAGGGTTGCTGACAGGAAGCCTTCAATAACTCGGGTAACCACTCTGTACAGTTGTGGTGAGCAGAAAAGCATGAGCACAAAAGCAAACCTTCCAGCATGATAATCCACCATGTCACAAAGCCAAAGTCATCTCAGACAGGATTCATCAACGTGACAATGAGCTCAGTGTTTTTCTGTGGCCTTCCCAGTCACCAGATCAGAATCCAGAGGAACAGATTAGGGATGTGGTAGAACAGGTGATTCAGAACATGAAAGTGCACCTGAAAAATCTGCAGGAATTGTGTACATACCACCACACATTAAAAACAAACAAACAAAAACACATACACTCACTGAGTAATTTCTTAGAAAAACACAATACTGATGTGTGAGTCGAATTAAGTCAAATAATCACTAAACACTCAAACAGGCCATAGTGAGCAAAGCGCTGGTGCAGCCATGGCCTGATTCTGTTCATTACATTCAGACGCACAACAAGGGCCCCATGAAGCTCACGTCTCTCGTGTAGCAGCTTTGAGCGGAGTCAGTTTACAGTGCACACCGGCTCACACACAGACTTTGTAGACAAAGGGCAGGGAGGATCCAACGTGACACCCCTCCCCTGGGAGACTTATTGTCCTTACTGCCTGCAACTCCACCTCTCAAGGGCTTACTTTCTGGTGGTTGGGCATGGGGTCATTTGGGAGCTAATCTAATTTTTGAGGGTGGAGAATTAAATGGCAGAAAGCAAACAGATGAGCCCTGTGCATCAACTGTAGGCTAGTAGATTGGCTTCCAACCTAGAGAACAGGTCTGTCCAACATTAAATAAAAGCAATTGTGTTTTATTTAAAGAAAACACCACCTTTTTTTAATACATGCTTTTAGATTTATTTGTCTACCTAAGTGTTACCAGGCCAGACTTAGCACTAATCCAACAAACGCGTGATCTTTGTTTTAAACCTACAGGAAATAAGAAGCTGGAATATCGCTACCTTTGGTAGAAAGAAAAAAAAAAAAAAAAGCAAAGCCACTGACAGCTGCTTGGAAAAGGATTATTTGTAATGTTGGTTTTACTATTGTTGAACCGCTGGCAGGAAAACAATTCAGGGTTGCATTCTCAAACTGCATCGATTGCACTTAACAGAAAACTATACTGCTTAGTACAGTGGATGCATCCTAAACCATCGCTGACATGACTGCCACAGTTACAGTGCACTATGTGAAAGAAATACCTCTCCCTTTTAATAAGAGTTTGTTTTTAGCTAAAATGCTAAGGTTGCTCAGGAGCTGGCATATGCGCGTTTGAAATTCCACACCAATTCAGACCTGACAGCTGACTGTAAATCACTAGGAAATGACTCCTGCGTTGACCAACAGGAGGTCAGGAACATCATCTAGAGTTTTAGAGTACATTTTCCTTCCCCTGAAATTAATGCTTGTGTTTTCAAAGCCCTGGAGGGTTAACTAAAGGTGCAAGAAGCCCTGCATTTCTGTCGATTACTGCTAGTCTTCCTAGAGAAATCTTTAGAACCTGGTACTTTGTGTCACTAAGCACTGGCAAAAACGTGGCTATGTCCCAGTCTATTTCTGTGAAAGAACCAAGCACCAAAGTTTACTTGTTGCACACTGTTCAAACAAAACACTTAATTACTTTTTTACAGCTTTCTATACATAAATCCTACATTAAAAAGACCAAGTGTGAATAATGAGAAAGTCACTGTAGATCAGATCCTTCGTGCTGCAGTAAAATAACTACAGGGAGTCCTCAGTTTATGGTGTCATCAACCTACAGAGTTATCGTGGTTACGTCGCTTGCCATCAGCTATAAATTTATTTTAAAAAGTTATAGAAAGAGGCTTTGTTTACATTCGCTGATGTTTAAATGAATGCGGCGCTCGGGATCGACTTCAACCAAACCGGACAGAGTTCACATAAACCCTGGGCACAAATGTACGGATCAGTGAGAATCGAGTCCTTCGCCATGTCAGCCAATGAGCGTGATTGTTTTTCTTTTTGTTACCTAGATGGAGATCCAGGTGCTGTATTAGGCTGTTTTAACATTATACAGTATTGTACAGTGTGCGAGTTCCGACTAATGGCGAAAATCGTGTAAAGACCACCCGTAGGACCGTAACTGCCAATAAATCGAGGACTCCCTGTATCTGGAAAGAAATTGAGATTATCTAGCTTATGCTGTGACATCTAGCTAATTATGTACAAGCTCATTTTCACTAAACTAACACACAGTGTAGGACAAATCTTGCTTTCTTGGACTCTCACTCATGTAAGTAATTCACTCACTCACTCATCTCCTGCTGCTTAATCCTGTTCAGGGTCATGGTGGGAAGCTGGAGCCAATCCCAGCTGATTTTGGGCAACAGGCAGGGTACACACCCCGGGCAGGTCGCCAATCCACCTCAGGGCCAACACGCAGAGACAACTATTCACGCTCACATTCACACTTAGACAATTTAGAGTAGATAATCAGCCTAATCCGCGCTGTGCAGGTCTTCAGACTGTAGGAGAAAACCAGAATTCCCGGAAGAAACCCACACGGACACCGGGAGAAAACATGCAAATTCCACCTCGGGGATCGAACCCAGGACCTTCTCGTTGTGAGGCAACAGTGCTAACTACCACACCGCCACACATTTATGCAAACTAGATCTCATACTATCGTTGGGCTCGTCTTTGAGGGAGTGTGTAAAAGGGATGATGGCGCAAATGGAGGGACAAACTTAAGACCTCTTTATGGCGCTGGATGGAACCCAAGTTATGTACAAGTGTAGCGAGTTCTCTTTCAAAACAGTACAGACAAAATGATTGGGTTGGGGTTTTTTCCTTTCTCAAAGTGATTTTGATAGCAAATACTGGCTCCGGCAAGCCGTGTCAAGCTCTGGCCTGACACAGTATTTCACATAATTAAGAATAAGAAAAGACAAAAATGGTGCTCTAAACCTCAGTCACAGCATTATTTTTTGCTCAAGTTATTTTAACTTTATCAGCTACACTTCCTGTGTGACTGACACGTACACTTGCGTGCTGGCTCAGTAATCTCAAAACTCAGAGCGGAACAGCTGAATCAGTGTTAACTACAGATAAAAAGATCGTTTATTCAGGTTTTTAGATTTATAAATAAAATTAGGAAGACAGTGTGTGGACAAAAGAGTAGAGTTCACTCATAGTAACTAATGTATAAGAGCTACCCGGATTTCACTGGACACTTTAGAGTGTCATTTCAAGCGCAAACTCAGATCATCACAGAAAATAAACTGCTCTTCTGGACAGTACCAACATGGATTATACAACCCTAGCTGTTTGTGATGAACCGTATTCATATTCAGTAGCATGCATTAGTGTAGGTCACACAGCCATCACAGTGTATGTGAGCGATAAACAATACACAATTTTCATGCTGAAAATCTGTAGTGTCATCCTCGCACCACAATACTACACATTTTTCAAAAAGAAGTGGGAGAAACGGCCAATTCATTTTTTCCGGAATTTTGTTCAGGATGTCTGAACAGAAATCTTTTATAGCACGTGTTTCACAGTGTGCCTTATCTCACAAACCCTGTTGGGGGGACTGTGTGTAATCTGTATACTGCCATATGCCCACCATAGGATACATTAAAACAAACTGGTAAACTAATAATGCATCACAGATAAACACTGAGCTGCATGAACTGACCATATTGTTTTCCACACACTGGTCAGAAATTCTAAAACGATAAAGAAACTGACAAACTTGATGTGGAACCTCAGAGATTAAAAATCAGGTTTGATAGAAAGCGTAATTGTCTACTATAGATTACTGGAATAACGATGTTACCAAGGCCAATACACTAACCATTTTTAAACTTAAATTTTTATGACACTGTATATTAAATAATAAAAAATAAAATATATTACAAAATTTTTTGGTTGGGAGTTAAGACTGGTGCCATACAACGTGTGATGGATCAGCTCATTGGCAGGAGTTTGTCCCACTGTTACCAAAGACAGCCTATGACATTGTTTTGTCCATGTCAGAATTTAAAAAATAAATATACGACTGCTGCTCATCTAAGAGCCACCAATAAGATGATGGACTGGTACGATGCAAAAATAATGGTATCTTCATTCTTCATTGAAGTCATTCATTCTTGATGTGAACCAGTGTCTCCCACTAGTGCAGTGTTTCCCAACCTTTTTTGAGCCATGGTACACTTTTTGCGTCAGGAAAATATGACGGCACACCGGGGGGGTGTATCCGCGTTTAATCTATTAACTTGCAGGCGACCCGGTACCAGGACACAGCAGCAACTCCCCTTTGTTTCTTAGGCTCCGCCCCTTTCATTGTGCAGTAATATAGTAATATGTCCCCTGAAAGCTGAGACTCTCAGGAATATATAGACAGCCAGCTCTCCATGGAAAAATCATGTTTTCTGTGTTAAAACAATCAATTTGTCATTATGTCACACTTCCACAACCCAGCTCAAAGCCTGTCTCCCTAAATTGAAGCTTGTGTGTACATCCATAGCATCAAGTCACCCCGCCATGTTTGGGCTCAAATTTTCTGTAAGAACCCAATAAATTCGAATATCCACTGTGTTTCATCGACACCGTGTTCTTTATTTGTACTATCCGACTCAAATGACACCGAATAGTTTTTGAAAAAAACAAATCTGAACTTTTTTCCAGTGGAAAACGGAATCTTTAGCATAGTTCTCCATTGTGTTCGCTAGATTGACGCCATTAGGTGTGTTCAGGAGACTCTCCTGATTACATAGATACCGGTCACGTGTCTGTCAGACATTCTGGTCTCAAGTTACATGCGCTCAAAGCATGTCAGTCATGCTGGATGATAATAGGTCGCTTCAGATTCGATGGACGGTAGCTCCGGCGGATGACAAGGTACGGGGGTCGGACCAAGATATTCTTGTAGCCAATAAGGAGACCTTTCCAACGGTATACAACACATCCGGGTACTGCCTAGCGAACCTCGGGAAGTTGAGTGCATAATCATTGTGCGCTTGGTGCACTCAACGCAAGGTTAAATGTTTCGCCGTGAGGGGGGGGGGGTGGATTTTCACACGGCACACCGGTTGAAAAGCACTGCACTAGTGAGCCGTGGCATGATCGTTGGAAGTGCATCTCGAATGGTGGAGGAGGTAGAATGAATTCAACATCCAACCAATGAGAACTTAGAAATGCTCCACTTTTTATAATATATA
>JAQLOM010000005.1:13141217-13159424 GCA_030068315.1 Chrysichthys thysi
GTTTAAGAGCATAGGACGTGTTTATAAGCGTGTGGAAAAGGTTAATAAGAGAGTGGAAATGGTTTATAAAGCCTTAAATATATACATTATATATATATATATATATATATATATAAAATAAATGTGACGGTGCTACTTCGTGGGTTTCCCTTTTCGCGGGGGGCACCGGAACGTGGTCTCCGCGATAGGCACTGTACATCTTTTGTGGCTATCTTTAGGGTGTATCTTTTACCTAGACATGAACATATATTCTAACTTTTCTGTTTATTGTAGCTTTACCCCAAAAGGTCCTGCCCTAATTTAATACCTTAAATCGTTTTTTACAGGTATAGAAATGTTCTCATTTCCAAGCAAAGGATAGATAAAAGAGGGACAAACACACGAGTGCCATCCCTAAGTACAGTACTGTACAAGCAGCTTTAGTTTAGTCCTCTTTTCTTACAGTGTGCAATAATTGCATTGCAAGCTAAAGGGAAGTATATGTGAAGGAAACCAGTAGTGAGATTTTGTACTGTGTGTACCATCACTTATATAACTTATGTTAACAATTAAGTTTCTATAGCTCTTCATATCCAGCCTTCTGTTTATCATTCTACAAGCACCCACATACAAGAAAAGAAGTCAGCGTAGAAAAGGTAGCTCACTGAATGACTGAATATGATTTACACACCGTGTCTTCTCGTGCTCTAGTGTTTTGAACGTTTACTTCGAATGACTGGTTTTCCTGTGTTGTTTCCCAAGGCTTAAAAAACAAACATCAAGATTGTATTGAAACTAAACTACCCGATGGCATCAGCTAGATATGGTTCTGCAGGTTTACATTACACTAAGGTATTAGCTGCTACCACTACTATACCTCTGTCATTCAGAGTATTTACTATTTTAATGTTCTTCCCGCTCTAACACACTCACATGATGGTTGAGTAGTTGGATCAGGTGTGTAAGGGGAAGGAAACCAGAAAATACCACAGTATTAAGAGGTGCTGATGGATAAATCCATGTAAAAAGAAGAGACATTTAAAACAATTCAGATTTTATCATGTATTATTTATGCACAAACATATATATTTATACCTTCCCCCCCCCCAACAAATTCGGTAAATACTAGTCTTTCCTGGCTTCTTTCCACCCCTATGGCTTCACATCCGCATACTGTATTTTACATTCAAATTGGTGTTACACATTCTGTCGACATACATTCTACAACTGAATGATTGCTTTGAACATCACTGAGCCAACATTATATTCCTCAAGTCTTGTCAAAACTTGGTAATAATTTGATATGATTAAAACAAGAGACATTATGCATGCTTTTGATAGCTGCTATAAATTGTAGATCCTGTGACCATTGTGGCATGTAATAACATAGCACCATATTAAATAAACACATCCATTCATGCATTAGAAAAAATAACATTATGCATATGAGAGGTTTTTGGACAATTGTTAGTACACTTGTCATCTTGTTTGTCTGGCAAAGTACCATCTTGGTATGTTGCAGAAAGTTAATCCTAATTCCACTGGAAAAAAGCTAAACTTGAGCAATAAAAAAGTTTGTTGTCCACTGTGCTTACTGCACTTGTATTAATTCTATACAATAGTGTACAGTGTATAAACTAAACCTCCTGAGTAAACCTCTGTATGGCTAATTGGCATTTACAACACACTCTGTAACGTCCAATTTTAAATTGTACATTGTACAAGTTCCAACACAAAAAGCACAGTATCACATTTTACAACCATTTTGAGAAGTATGGCAAATTGTGAAAATGATTATGGTAATATGTGATTATGAATGTACTATATAATGTTAGGAAAGCATGCCTAGAAGAATATCAAGTAACTCAAAAAAAAAAACCCAAAATCTGTGAAAACAGCATTCCTGTGCTTTTGTCTGAATGTGAATCTGGTAAGTTTTAGGGGGAAAAGTAAAAACAAAGCAAACAAGTGGACCATAGCAACAGTTCACTGGCATACATACAGGCACAAGTGTAATTTTCAATCATAAAAATTAACATAATGTAAAAAAAATGCATGTAGCATATTAATATAAATCAGTTCATTTCTTCACCAACCCACTGTCCGTCCTGTGTGTTTTTGCTTGCATTCTCTGAGGTCCTGGTCTATTAGGGTCCCTCTCACTTCTTTTTGGTGAATAAAGTAAATCTCTTCTCCTTTTCTTTCTTGGCAGGGGGGACTTCTGAGGCAGTGGAGGATGGAGGAAGGGGCAAGCTCTGGGTTGAAGGTTCTGAAGGCCCTGCTACTGGCTCCTCTGTTACATACTCTGCTGCCTTCTCTATGGCCTCAGTCCAGATCTTCAGGTCTTCCTGTGATAGGTAATATGTCACCAAAAATATTAAAATAAATACATGAAAAATTTCATACACAAGCAACCGAAAACTGAAAGCTAATTTTACACTGTTGTGGTACCGCTCTCAATATGCTCTCTTTAATCATGTGACATTTTACATTGAACACATGCCACGCACATTTATTTAGCTTAATTTGTACTTCTGTCTCATACATGACACAGAATTTTGCTATATTATGAAGTGTATGTTCATTATGCATGCGTATTAAACAATCCATGGGCCTCCACAAGCTTCCAAAACACCTTCAACAGTGAACATTCACCAAAGGTATAATATGATACAAAAAGATTGTATAAGATTATTCGATATACCTCTTGTTTTTTGGTTCATTTAATTATATGCAGTGAGGAAAAAACAAACCAAAATACCACTTGAACCAAAAATGTAAATTTTACTCTGATTCACACACAGAAAAGGAAAGCCTAGGCCTGAAAGGTTGGAGAATGTTCTCCACACCATCGTGTGTTACCGCTAGGTTAGTTTAAAGTTATGACAACAATAGGGGACTAGCTGCAGCAGCGCTCCCTCTGACGAGAGTTAAAACTTAAATTCTAACCGGCAAAGAATGTAGGCGTGATCATGTTTAGAATACAGTGGTAATCATGCATAGGGTCTGCCATTCATAACAGATATTAACATGTTAGATTTACTAAACAGAATCTGGGTTTGAACCTGCTGGCCGACTGGGGCCTTTCTGTGGGGAGTTTGTATAGTCTCCCTGTGCCTGCATGGGTTTCCTTCAGGCACTCCTGTTTCCTCCCATAATCCAAAGACATGCAGATTAGGTTAACTGACTACTCTAAATTGCCCATAGATATGAATGTGAGTGTGAATGGCTGTTGGTCTCCATGTTAGCCCTGCGAAAGATTGGCAACCTGCACAAGGTGTACCCTGCCTCTCACACAAAGTCAGCTGGAACTTACCTTAACACATAAGCAATATAGATAATGCATGGATGGACAGATTTACTGAATTAGTGCAATAAAACACATAAAAATAAATACACCGCTCTTTGCATACACACAGTATAAAAATTAGAATAAATATGAAATATAGAAAAAGCATTGTGGAGAGGTTGCATCATGTGTTGCTTTTCTGGTGTAACATAGGCATTAGTATTAAAAGTGCATACTGGGAATGAACTGACCTCATCTTTACACTGGAATAGATATTCACTTCCATCTCCAAGCCTAGAAAATGCAGAAAACAATAGATGATTGGTTCATGTTTCATACCAGATGGCTAAATAATAAAGAATTAGGTTAGGTTTCAAAGAAGAAGTCCCAAGACACTGAAGTCATTTCAACTGCAAGTGACTTATGCACATACAAGCTGTATACAATTGAGCTCAAAAGTTTGCATTGCCCATGGTTTTCGAATGGGAAAAAGAAAATACACATCTTTTTTTTACCTGACTCTAAATTCCAAAAAGGTTAAAAAGTAAATAAGACTGTATCCTGCAACAGGATGAAAAAAAAAACAAACTCCTAAACACAAGGGAAACATAATAAAAGTTTTGCCATTAACACGTCAGTCTCTTGATATCTATACTTGAATACAGTATGACATCTGGCAGGACTGTAATAGATATAAGGCCAAAGATTTGCCAAGCAATCTGGCAGAGCACAGAAATGTGCAGATGGGTCTGCCGTTGCAGCCAAATGTTACAATTAGAACGATCCAAATATAGACGTTGCAGTTATAAAGACAGGGTATTGGCCTGCTCTTAAAGAATATTACCATAGCATTCAGAAATGGAAATACAAACCTTTGAATTGATATCACCTTACTTTCTTTTAATATTACTTCCAATAATATCTACTCACTATTTTATGACGTTTTGGCTTGCAATTCTGCTTTATCTCCTTCAGCTTAGCTTAAGAGTAAGCAAACTTCTTATGCATGCCATAAAATTCTATAACAACATGACTAATTATCCTTTTACTTGGGTTTAATAATAAATGCTGCATTTTGCTAGGCTTACCGCAGTTTAAACACCTGCTTCTTTTTCTTGTAATTGGTCAGAACCTCACAAACAGCATTGCGGAGTGACAGTGGCTCTTCTCCATGGTATGTAACACTATGGCTAAAACTCTTTGCATCCTTGTAGCCTGAAAGCTGGCCAGGTTTTAAAACAAAGTAGATGCTGTTCCAAGACCTGAGATAAGGACACAGAAATATGATGTACTTTAATGTACATTGGATGACAGCTTCATTTAAAAAACAGAGCAGATTTTAAATCAAGATCGCAGAAGTGCATCAGCTAAGGACAGTATACATTACCTATTGGATGCTTTTTTATTAGGTCCCTCCATCTCATGTTTACGCGTGAGGGTTCCCTGAAGCAGGACTGGCTGGGACTGTGGAGACATAATGGGGAAAGTGGCAGCCTGCTCTGCCTCTTTGGTAGCCTGGGTCGATGTTGAGGGTTCCAGTTCAATGGAGCCACTCTCCTGAATATCTGAAACTACAGGCACTGCCGAATCCCCTGCAGTGCTATCTCCACGGCCTGAGCTGGGATCTACTGCTGCCATGCCAGACTAAACAGGAACGCAGGCGTGTAAAAAGAAAGGTTTGATTAATGGCCAGAAATATAGAGTAAAATATGGATATGGAGTGGCAAAGTAGAAACGTTCACTGACAAGAGACTGCTCCTCAGTTGTAACCAAATGTGACAGTTCTTCAGCAAAGCCTGTGTCTTCTCCCCTAAGAGCCAGAAAAGGTATGAGGTTAATAAAATTAAGCTGTGGCCCATAAACTGGCCACAAAGGGTCTGACTTGAACTTGAATTTTACCTGCTGTCCTTTTCCTCTTCCTGCCAGTACTGTTGCATTTCTTGCTGTTTCTTTCTGATTTCAAGCAGCTCAAGCTGGAATGAAGCAAAAACCAGTAATTATATGCACACCTTCTATTATACATACATACTCCCAGGTTTAATGCGCTTACGGTTGTGAGGCGCTCCAGTGCAGAAAATCGTTCCTCCCAGGTGGCAGTGGATTTCTCGAAGGCCTCGTGCCTCTTGAGCAGCTTCTCAACCTCATTCACAGATTCACCCAAGTCCTTACTGGCCACGTATGGCTCCTGGGCTATCAACCATGCTTCCGCTACAGATGCGTCCCGAGCAAATTGACAAACTTCTAACACTAGGGGGAGACATTAGCAATAGCAATCCAGGCTTATTTCTCTGAAGGATAACTTGTGGAACAAGCATGAAGTCTTAAATGTAAGTGATGCGTGTTTGAATAATTCAAGAGCACATACACAGTCTAAGCCAGTCCCATCTGTCATCCCATTTAAGCATCATTTCCTTCCTCTTCTCAATTAGCTGAATCAACTTCTCTTTTATCTACAGAAGACACAGCAATGGAAGAAAGAAGAATACAAATTTAACAAATCAATCCTCTTAGACACTCCTACTACAGATTCTAATATGAAAGCTCAGAAACTGCTGTATCTGATCACCTCATCCGAGTCCTTGTGCTTCTGTGTTAGTAGAGTCCGCGCTAACTCCACACAGTCATTAAACTTTGGTCCACGAGTCTCAATCTCGGCACGGATCCCTTGGTGATACTTCATTAGCAACTCCACTGATGACACATCTCTAGAGATGTGCACAGGACACACACATTTATAAACATTGAAACATTTTCACCATACATAAAATTACTTTAAGTTTTCTATGGTGAATGTCCAAGCTCACCTGGGTTTCTCCTGAGTTTCTATTTGCTGGATGATGCTTTCCATCCAAGCCATTAGGTCCCTAACCATGGTGAAAAAGCGGAACTTGTGTGCTGTCTCCTCCAGCTGTTTCCGCCTTCCTGCACAAGCAGCCAAAAGACCCTTCCAAGCATCTACCACATCTTTCTCTGTTGCCTTGATGGTATCTGCCTGGATTCCTGCATACTGGGCATGCAGACGAGCTGCAGTGTCCTGGAACTGCTGTACCTATATATACATGCCAAATAGAGCGAAATTAAAATGGCTGAAAGACTCATATTTCTTAAAAGAGTTCAAAGGTACAGCCCATAACCATATTAACGATGGTACGGTATTCAAGTTTTATTTAAAATCTGCAGTGATCTACCTGCTTTCCAAGGGAGCTGATGTCTCTTTCAAATGCAGCATGCATGCGATGGAAAGACTCTGCTTTGCTGAAATCCTCTCCCAAATCTTCTGGAAGCTCATTCTGTTTCTCCTGGATCTGCACTACCAACTCCTTGCCATCATCAAAGTATCTGGGAAGAAGTACAGGTTATAAGCTTTGCTTCTCTATTGCTTAGTAAAAGTATATCTATATACAGGGGAACCTCTGGTCACGAACGCTTCCGAAACACAAACAAATCGGTTCCCGACCAAAAAATTTGCCAAAACTTTGCACCTGGTCACGACCACACAATCGGGTGCCAAACAAACACAGCCCCGGCCATTTCCCCTTTTGCTTCATACGCACCAATGTTTCCCATTTTCTGTTTGCGTATCGCGTACCTAGCAAATACACGTGTCCTTTTAATCGGTCTCGGTCAGACCTGAGTTCATTCGCTGTAGAGTAACCTCCTCCCCACCCATCTTCCTCCTCACTTCCTTAATGGCAGAAGTCGACTCATGCAAGGTTAGTTTTCTTGGTTGTTTACAGTAAGTTTTTGTATACTTAAGGATTTTTCAAACTTTGATTTTTTTTTCTGTGCTTAAAACTCATTAAAAAGTGTTTACAGCTAATGGTTCGTAGAGGTCGAATACGGACTCGTGCGATGTTAGATTTCTCTGTTGTTCAAGGTTTTCTAAGTGTTATTCAAGGTTTTTACATGTAGTTTACTATTACACTGTGCATTCTATGGTATAATTAACTATTTTGTGCTTAACAATCTTTAAAAAACAACAACCAATATTTACATACAGTTCGTAGGGTCTGGAACGGATTAATTGTATCTACATACAATCCAATGGGGAAATTAGGTTCGGGTCATGACCAAATCGGGTCACGACCAGAGTTTTGGAACGAATTATGGTCGTGAACAGAGGTACAACTGTACTAAGGAATGCTAAGGAGTAAAGTAAACTTTATGCATTAAAAAGTATTTATTTGAACTGTTTCGAATTTATCCCACAACAACTTACTTAAACAGATCATAAGATGATGTTAGGAGCTGTGTACGGGTGTCAATGAGCTCCAAGAGATCTGCCCAACTCTCGTTAATGCCATCCTTCCATTCAGCCAGAGTGGATGATTCGCTATGACCAGCCTCGATCAGCTCATCAATGGTGTGATTCACAGTGTCCACCCGATCTTGTCCCACAGTCCCCGTCTCCCTGGCAAAATCCCTGAACTTATCCCTCAGCATCTAAGTGTAATGTAAGCAGAGACATGGACTAATTATTATAATAGCAAATGCAACATTACACATTCTTACTTTGTTACACAGTGACATTTTATCCTGTGAGCTAATTACCAAGCCAGAAAAAAGAGCTCATTCGATATTTCCTTAGACAATTGACATGCATGCGTAAATCTCTTCACCTTCTTTGTGCACGTGTGTGTGTTTTAGTACGCATGTTCTGCAGTACCGTGACATGGTCCAGGTCCTGTCCCATTTCCTGTGAAGATGCCACCACATCACGCTCAGCAATCCAGTGTTCCAGATCTTCCACCTCCCGGCTCAGGAGGAAATGATGGTAAGTGTGATCAAGGTTCCTCCTGCGGTCCTCAGCCAGCTCCTTCAGCCCTGCATACTGCTTGTCCACCTGTCCCTGCCTCCGGATGATGGCCTCCCTGCACAGGAAAATGTGAATTTACGACACAGCTTTTGTTGGAGTTTGTTTTACAACTCAATTGTAAACCCAGCATACCCTTCATGATGCTCCTCAGCAAACATCTTCTGAGCACGGTCAGCAAGCTGGCGGATAGAATCTGCATAGTCATCAACAACCTGCTTCAGAACCAAGTGCCGCTTTAGCAAAATCGCAGCACTCTGCTCATCCTGTAAAGAAGGAAGATTATAAGTTACAAGAGAAGAGAAGCATATCTTTAAAGTCTACGGTTTCAAATAAATCCAGCAAATTGCAAACAAAATTTTAAGCAACAAACTTTTCAGCAGAAAGTTTAGCAAAATTGTCCAACCATTTGTTCAGCACTTCTTCCTCAACAGCTCTACCTTTGCTTTTTCGTCAGCAATCATGTAGAGTTCCTGTTCACCAATCCATGCTTCTGCTTCATCTGCATCATTGTAGTACTGCTGGGCCTCATTAGAGGCATTGAGTCGAGCTCGCCGTTTTGCCATCTCTTCCTGCAGCCGTGCCCACACCTCCTCCAACCTCTTCATTTCTTCAGACATATGCTCTGCCTCTGGGCTTCCTCCTGCAGCTGCTGTCATACTTCGACCCCGCTGCAAAACCTCATCAACACGTGGCTGGTGGCCTTCAATCTCCTTCTGGAGGGTCTGTGTTTGGATAAACGTGGTTAATGGGAATAATGAAGAAAACTGAAGCTTTTAAATAATTATGATGCTGCCTCAAGGCAGGATACGACTTGCCCACCTGGTTCTTTTTCAGGAGCAGCTGGACTGTCTGTAGATTGTTCCCATGATCCCTTGACATGGCCATAGGCAACCTCTCCTCAAGCCAAAGCTAAAACATAATTGAAACAAAGGATTAAACGACTGTTCGTTAGAGCTCTGTCAGTCCCTTCTTGTGGAATTTGCCACTCACTATCTCATCTGCCACATCTCTGTAGAACTGGTACACAGATTTAGCTGCCTCGAGTTTTCCCTTGCGCTGAGTCAGAGGTGTAAGGAGCTGCTGAAAGTCCCTCTGGACAGCCTGCAGCTCAGCTTTCAACTCAGGCTGCTCTTCAGTTAGTGGTGTATGCTGCTGCACAGCTTCCTGCAGGTCTTCCAGCTCCCGAGCTCGGTCTTGCACCTGATTCTCAGTCATCTGTGGGAGTCAAGGTGGCACAGTTTATAGAGCTTTCAAGACCTCTAAAGTGAAATCTAAGCATTTTTACAGCATTGTCTAAGAAGTTAACCAGATTATTTCTAACATAAAGCAAATCAACATGTGAGCTCATTATACATAAAATGGCATTAGTCTCTGGTTTGATCCTGAGCTCAGGTTTCTGTTTCTGAGCATGTTCTCCCTGTGTCTGGACGGGTTACTCGGTTTTCCTCCTACCCCCCAAGAACATAGCAGTAGCTGGACTGGCTATGCTAAAATTGCCTCTGGTGTGAACGAGTGTGTGAATGCTGGCTTGCATGGTCCCTGAGATGGACTGGTTTCCCATTCAGGGTTTGACCTTGCCTTGTACCCTGCGTTCCCAGGATATGATACATGGCCCTGACCAGCATAGTGAGGTTACTGAACATGAATGAATAAAATATGAATAAACAGTTAGATTTATTCACTGTACTAGCTTCATGATGGGTAGCACAGTGGCTTAGTGGTTAGCACTGTCGCCTCACAGCAAGAAGGTCCTGGGTTCGATCCTCTGGTTGTCCTATGCGCGTTTCTGTAAATTGCTCATAGGTGTAAATGTGAGTGCAAATGGTTGTGTGTCTCTATCTGTCAGCCCCGCAGTGGACTGGTGACCTGCCCAGTGTGTACCCTGAAGACAGCTGAGATTGGCTCCAGTACCCCGTGACCCTGAACAGGATAAAGTGGCTTGATGGATGGATGGACTATCTTGATGATGTGTGTGAGAATCATCACCTGATCAGAAAAATCACTAACACCAACCCAAAATAAGTTCCCATCTACCAAACGCACCATATTTTACAATGTTATTAAGTTAAGCACCTGGATGAACGTAACTTGCAATAAAAATGGGTTATCTTTTATTAGCCAGACTCTGAGATTGCCTTTTGTGCAAAACTCAACACTGACACTCCCGCATTCCAGGATGACAACTGTAGGGTGCAAATGCTGGGTTCACAGGGCCAAATCTGTATGTAAGTTGCTTGACAAGCATACTGAAACACTGGAAATGGTTGGTATTTTCAAAAATTATTATAGATATTTACCTGATGCTTCTTGAGAAGGACATTGCCACTTGTAAGATCTTTAACCTCCTCATCAACATCACCCTGGAGCTGTTGCTGCAGATTAAACAACCACTTCTTCAAATCAGCCAAGCTCTCCTCAAACAGTTCAGAGCGGTGTGCATCAAACAGTAGCCGAGCCTTTTCCTGTGTGGTGTCTTCCAGCTTGTTCCACAGCTCATGAAGTTTCGTCAGACGATCCTTCACAATGGGTTCAAAGTCTGGTTTGGACGCCATCAACTCGTTACCTTCCTACATAGATGCATAAATTGAATTTGGATTTTGTTTACTAGGTTGACAGAGATTTGCAGTATTTATGTTATGCAAGTGATGCATATTTTATACTGAACTCAGACATTTATATACCTGGTCAATTTTGTTGAGCCAATCCTTATTTGAAGCTAGTTCTGCCATGAAGGCCTGGTGCTTCTGCCATTTGCTGTGAAGGTTGCGAGCCTCATCATATGAGGTGTCCTGAGCAGTCAGCATCTTCTCATTTATCCACAGAGTAAGCTGGGAAATGAGGCAGAGATAGGAAGGGATGCGTATTTAAAGTAAAGTGATTGAGAAATGACTTCAGTCAGATTGAGTAGAAAATTCACTAACATCCTGAGTGTTCTGAAGAAAGTGTTGCAGGTCTTTGTTGTCTTTGAGTTTCTCAGACACATCCTTGGCTTTGTCTTGGTTCTTTTTATATCTGCAGGAACATACAAACACACATTAGGCAATTTTCCACTGCATATAAACACATAACTCAAAGTGAGAATATCTCACTATCTACAGAACAAAGCTCTGCTCTTCCTGATGAGCACTTTCACTACGAGATCAATATCCATCAGGACAAGCACCCAGCTCTCACTACTGCAGACGACCTCCACTTATGGGAAAATTATAGACTTCCTCTCCATTGCCTAATGCTCTTTTCTCAATGCTGACCCAAGAAGGGTGAGATTACACAGCATGTTTTAGTAATATCCCTAACACTAGCTGCTAGATGGAGGCACTTTCAAAGCAGGTTAGACATTGGTTACTTTCTTATCCTGCTCTGGTACACCTGAATAAGCTCATAAAAGGCTTAATAGTTGCCTAAAGAGTTAAATTAGAAATGTGTTAGAATGGGGACAAAAAACTAAAAGTATGATGTCTCCAGAACTAGAACTGAAAACCCACTGACACTGTTTCTAATAGTGTATATTCAGATGGTAGGCTAGACCTTTAACACAGTAACAAACAAATGAAGAATATGCATGGTCAAATAACACTGGTCAAATAAAAGCCACAAGAGGCTTGGACAAACAGTATAATGTCACCTGAAATAGATATTATGGTAAGGGTATTTAGCAAAATGTTATTTATTTTTTCTGACCTGTCTTGGATAGAGTTTATTTTGTCCTTTACTTTCGGGGAGTAAAGGTTTCCACTTTCTACCAGCCTTTGACCTCCTTCTAGTGTATTTATTATTTTGTCCTCATTAGCATCCATAGTGGTGACAAAGTCCTCATGCTTCTTCAAAGCCTTCTCTGCCCCATCGAGTGTGTCAGACTGTTCCAGATGAGCCAGAACATACTCCTAGTAAATGTAAACACAAATGTACAGACGTTTTTTATTTGGTCTATGGGTTTAACTGGAAAACTGTTGGCAATGTACATACCTGGTTGTTCAATATGGTTTCAGCTTGCTTTGCGTCTCTTGAGAACTGTTGAAAAGCCAAGCCTTGGTCCAAGAAGTTCTTTCGGCTGTCCCACATCTTTTGCAGCTCATCCCAACCCTTATCCATGCCATTTATCGTCTGATCCAGCTGTTGGTATTGGGGATCTTCCTCTTGGCCACGAGTGACGGCTGCCCCGGTGTCCCTAATGTTGTGATAGTCCTCTTCATGGTTATCCACATCTACTTTTACTGCATCGTGAAGACTTAGGAGTTCCTCTGCCTCTGGAAGGCTTGTAGGCATTTCCTCAGATGCGATGGCCTTCTGTGTCTTGAAAAGCCAGGACTGAAAGTCATCCAGGTTCTGCAGGAAGTTTTGCAATTTGCTTACTTCACCAAGAGAGTCCTCTCTATCCTTTAGTGTTTGCTTCAGTGTCTCCCAAGCTTTGTTTAGCTCTGCTTGTCGAGCCAGGATGTCAGTGGCATTTTCAGGATGGTCCTTGACAAGTTGTTGGGCCTCACCATGCAGGAAGTCCAGCTTATCCTGAATAGCAGCCAAGTCTCTTTCAATGCCATAAAGTTTCCTTTGGATAGTCATGACAGCAGCCAGGTCATTTCCCAGGTCCTGCGTAGACTCAATGACTCTTGTCTTGTCCTTGATCCATGTCCCAGTTTCATCACACTCAAGCCCATAGTTGTGAAGACTAAGTACTGAATCCACCTTATGTTTCTTATATTCTACCATAGCCTTAAATGCCTCCCACCTGTGAGGGGAATATAAGAGTTGTTAAAGTTATGTGATATCTAATGATAATTAATAGGGCAACTAAATTGAGCATGCATGGCTTGAAAGTCTATAAATATAGAAAGGTTCTTACCTCTTATTGAGATGAGCCTGACAGTCCTTCACCTCTTTGAATCGTGGGTGCCTAGTATTCTCTAGCTGCTTGGCTCCTCTGTTGACGTTGTCCACCCTTGTCTGCATATTGTCCATTTCTTGGGCGAGAATGCTTAACCTACCAACATAAATTATTCATGTTAGAAGACTGCCCTATTAAAAAATGTTTACCAAAGTGTCACTATGCACCGCCTGGAATGCGGAATTTGCAGTGGAATGGCATGCATGTCACTAATGCCCATATGTTCTTAAAATAAGAAGTACTAAATACCACTCCACCATGACATACTTGACACATAGCAACCAGCTTTGGCTTGAAACATGTATATACCTATTCTGAACGACCTCCAGATCTTCCAACTTCTCTGGTGTTTCCAACCCGATCAGCCATGTCTCTTTCTGACCCATCCAGAGCTCACAGGCATCTGTCTCACTGAAAATAGTGTACAGTACCATAGTGTCCTCTAGCTTTTTATCCCGCAGGTCTGAGAGAGACAAAAGCTCCATGTACAGATCCCTAATGTCCTTCAGACGTCGTTGGATATCAGGGGTGCTCTTTAGCTCCTCGGGTAGTGAATTGGCCTGTCTGGTCAAAGCATCAATGGTGGCGCCATTCTTAGCTGCCTCGTCACTCAGGGCACGATGCCTCTTGAGCAAACTCTGTGTGGTGTACTCTTCATGCCCGATATCGTCAGTGCTCATCAGCCGGATGGCATCCGACAACCAGGCCTTAAGGTCATCAGCGTCACCCTGGAACTGGAAGAAGCATTGGGTGTCTTGGAGATTCTGTTTGCGGAATGCAGCCAGCTCCTCCAGTTGCTGCCATTGCCTCTGTACTTCATCCATGCGCTTCTGCACCTTAGTGGCACCAAAATGCTTGGCTTTCACCATATTTTTACTTTCATCCATCACCTGTTTAAGGTGATCATGCCAAGCACCCAGCTCACCTTCAAAAGCATTGTGTTTACTCTGCAGCACCAGCACACTGGTAAGGTCCTTGCCATAGTCAAGAGAGGAAAATATATGTTCCTTCTCACGGATCCAGCTCTCCAGTTCATCTATCTCCCACAATAAGTTCCATAGACGGCGAGACTGCTCCAAACAGGCCTTGCGGTGTGCTGCAAGTGCGCACAGTTCTTGATAGCATAGATCTAAGTGCTGTACTCTGTCTCGAATCACTTGAGGGTCACATGGTTTGTAACCTGGTTGAGGCGGAAGAGATCAGAATTTAGTAAAAATCACAGTATGTATATTTTCATAGTTGGAAATATCGTATGATTGTTTTACTTTATAAGTGCTTTACTAAAAAAAAGTGCATTTAGTTACAGTTTTACAATTTAGATGCTAATTGTATATGACTATAGCATTATAGCATGCCAATAACATGGGAAGTGTGAAAAATGTTCTACTAACTGTCTCCATTTGCAAATTTGAGAGCAGCTGCATTAGCAGAGTTCACCCTTTCTGCTTGCACAGCGATATCTGCCTCAATTAAAGCATGCTTCTGCAGAAGGTTGTCCACCTCCAGCAAGTGCTTCCCAAAATCAGGTGACTGCAGAGGAGCCTGACAAAAAGTATCAGTTAAATCACAATCAGAACATATACCAAGAAACTGACAGAAATTACGCACAGCTTAAAATTCAGAACAAATTACGCTTTGACAGATCTCGCTGAAAACACTAGTCAAAGCCCTCTTCTACCTTCATGTCATCGATCCACTGAATGATGTAAAGCATTTCCTGGAAGATTCTTTGCAAGGTGAGATTTTTCTCCAGGCGGCCCCTGCGAGCGCTCAGAAGCTTCTGGAGGGAGTCCCAGAGCCTCTTGATATTGTTTTTCCTTGCATCAATCCGTTTAGCATCATGGTATCGCTCTTCCTCCAGAGCTTTAGACAAGTCCACCAGGGCTTGTACACGCTCCTCATATGCAGCAATGTCTGTCTCAATGGCATCATGTTTTTTCTTTGCTGCCTCTACTGCTGCTAGATCATATCCAAAATTGTCCTACAATGTAAGGGCACAAGAATGTATATTGCCTATTGTGTGATTGTGGCTTGTGGATGCAATAGCTAAATATCTAATGATCTCATTTGGGCCAAAGAATGTAGGCAACACAGTTTACCTGTGCCACCAGTTTCTGGTTCTCCTGCAGCCAGGTCTCTCTCATGGCAGCCTTTCTGTCAAAGCGACGAGCCATTTGTTCAAGCTTTTCCTGCCTGATGAGCTCCTCTCTAAGCACCCGCTCTCGCTCATGTTCAGCCCGCTCCAACCGCTCCCATGCCTGGGTCAGCACAAGACATTACTAATTTTAAAAATATCATTATTGTTGTTATCTGCAAACTACATACTTTAAAATCATAGAAAATCGAAAGAAAAGCTAAGCAGATGTGGATCTCAGAATTCAAATGTGGTGTCTCACCTTGTTGATGTCTGCCACCAGTGCACCCTCTTTAGGGGTGTAAACTTTCTGATTGTTGGCCCTCATCTTGCTCTGGATTGTGAAGAGCAATACCTCCAGGTTTCCCTTCTCATTGAATCTTTATAGATGTCAGGATTAAATTTGAGATAATTCAACATCATTGCCTAAGTCAAATGGAGAAGATGCAAACAATAACAATAATAACACTAAAACTAAATGAGTTCTAGTTTTGCTCTTACTTTGGAGGCTTCTCCCGGGTACGGTATGAGTTGAAGGCATGCAATTGTTGTTGGACTCCATTCAGAGAGTTTGCGAGTTTGCGGTTGTTCAGGGTAATGATGGTGTTTTCAATCCATATTAACAGGTCTGAGGAAAGTGTCTCATACTCTTTAATCATTTTCTCTGTCTCAATGGCATGGTCCAGCACCTGAAGAATGATGTGCCTTTTTTTAGTTTGATTTCTATAAACCACAGCATTCTCACGCAGAGAAAAGCAAACAGATACATCAAAATAGAACTGCTCTCACCTTCCCAACTCGCTTGCCTTCAACTGCAAGAACTTTCATCTTGGAGAAGTAGTGGTAGAAAGCAACAACATAAGTGATGATGGACTTCTCATCTGGGTTCTCAGTAAACACATCTGCAAATCACAGAACACAGAAATTTTCTCTTTCAAACAGGACCATGGTAAAATTGAAGTTTGTTTGCGTTAGGAGGTAAATAGATATTTTCATGCCTTCTGGGTCCAGGAGCTTGGTGACTCCAAGGTTTCTCTCAGCCACATTGAAAGCTTGCTGAAGATTATGAGTTGCATTGGATCTCTGCAGGCTGCCATAGTCGACTAGATCTGGCCTAAAGAAAAGATTAGCAAAATTCAAGAAATTGAAATGTATTATAATCATTTACATTTTTTGGCAGTATTTGATTAGTTTGCTTTATTTTCCTGCACCTGTGTTTGTGTATAAGAGCATTAAAAGCTAATCCATCCTTCCAGCTTGTGGTGAAATTGGTGATATTTACATTTGGATACCTAAGAATACAAAAGAGTACCAAATTAATAACCCACATAATAATGTATATGATATATGATATCCTGATAGCATCGAGATGACCGATAACATTTACCCAGCTGTCTTCATTTGACACCAAAGCAGTAAGGCGTCTTTAGCAGAGCGCGTCTCCTGCTTACCCATCTGGTCTGTCCGCTGTACCTCTACTACAATTTCTTCAATCTGTAAGATGGGAAGAAAGTGGAAAGCAATTAAGGATTGCATTTATATTTGGCTAATGCCTTCCTCCTGGTCAAAAATGTTACTGTCCCACTTAACTTTGCTTAATTAGATCTTATTGAGGCTCCAGTTGTAGGAGATATGTTAGGATTGAAAGCTAAAAATAGACATGCTCTCTTTTATCTTTTTAGGTTTTTTTTTTACACACTAAAGAATCCAGACCAAAGAAAAAGTAGTCGGTTCCTTCCTTTCCTCTGCTCTCCTTTTTTTTTTTCATGTGGAGGGATTAAATTATGCAACGGATCATATTGTTTGAGCTAGATACGCTAAAAATACACTGGCTGTCAAATGTAGTGATTAATAATTAATATAATCCTGGTAATTTGTCAGTATAAATACACACGCTTCGTTGCCGTGAAACTCAGTTTAAAAAGTATGAATAAACATGCGGCCTTGGCAAACTGCGTTATAAGTGGCTGGACATTTGAATAGTTTGATGATTGTTTCTCACAAACATGCTACTCACTCATTATGTAAGCAGTTTTGTCTCAAACCTGGGGTATCCAACTCACCTGGAAGCGAAGAATGATTGTCCAAATGAGCCCCAGGATAAGACGGTGGTTCCCGTCTACAATATCATGTGACCCCATGTTCTCCAAATGGACCCTTTTCTCCCTTAGAAACTGCAGGGCCTTGTCTACATTCTCCAGACAATGAATCCTCATTCGACCTTTAGTGGGCCTGGGCTAGAAAATGCACAAATTCGCTACAGGATGCTGAAAGATAGCTACGTACAGTATCTGTAAAATCTGAACATTGTTTTATTTGCTTCAGCCTTGTCTTATCAGCAGATACCCACCAGCCTTTCGCCCGACAAAACCTCAAGTAGTTTGATGAGCATCCTCCCATCCCGTAGGTCTAGATAGAGGTCGGAGATACGGCAGCTGACTCGAGCCAGGATGGAGTTTACCCATTTTGTGAAGGTCTTCTTTTGCACAGCTTCTCGCTCATCTGGTGGGCAGAGTCAAAGGAAACTAATAAGCTATCCTAGCTAGAATAAAAGTGCTTACTTGGTTTGTTTCCCCTGTCCATATGTTCACATTTAACATAGATTTATGACTTTGGGGCTTTAAGAGTACACATAGATACTATGTGCTGAGGAATGTGTATTTGTGATAAACAGAAATGTGCATGTAGGTATAGGTTTTTAACTTTCCTTGAGACGCATATATTTTTTGATTGTTTCTTTTACAAAATAAGTGGACCACAAGGGCTTCCCAAACAGTCCAAAGCATAAAATGCAAAGCAAAAGCAAAATACAGTACTGAAAGGTGACATGTCATGATGGAAAGCTCACAAGTCCTCCAATTATCATGTTTGACACTTAAGTCCTTTCCATTTAAGTAACGAATACAAATAATTTAGTATTTGCAGCATTTCAAATGATGATATTATTTGTATCTCTGGTCCTTCCAAACCAGAATATGAATTAAACTGCGTTGTTGGTAAGTGTTTTAGAAATGATTCAGTCCCATGACAATACACAGAGAGAGAGAGAGAGAGAGAGAGAGAGAGAGAGAGAGAGAGAGAGAGAGAGAGAGAGAGAGAGAGAGAGA
>JAQLOM010000005.1:13177279-13191805 GCA_030068315.1 Chrysichthys thysi
TCCTATGGGGAAATTCCGATCAGAACTCGAACTTTTTAGGATTCGAACACGCGCTCGGAACGGATTAAGTTCGAGTATTGAGGTACCACTGTATGTGGAAAACACATTAGAATAAGCACGTTAATACAAACCTGTGCTTTGCCTAGAAGTCGGCCCTACCGTCTGAGCCACACTTCTTCAGAAAATTAATCTACACCTTCTGACTAATACGATTTGAGGATTTAACAGTTCTGTGGTATAACTCTGGTTAACTCATTGTCGTAAGCAGATAACAGAACAACCAAAGGGACAAACCCGTTTGGATTCAGTGCTCAGGCAACAGAAATCTCGTGGCTGCTTCATGTGACAGCTGGATGGATCGGTCAGCAGGTAAACTAGTGAAAGTGATCAAATGAACAGTAATCATCATACATTCTTCTAAATAAATATCGAAAAATGTATTTAACCTTTTTTTGTGTATAATGCAGCATATAATATAACAAGACAATCACCTAGTTGTGTGGTATCATCTAGCACTCGTGTCCAGGCAGACTTTAGAGATTTGTTGTAGAGGTGGGTCTTGGAGTGATCCCGGATTAAACTCCACAGATTAGCCGAGGGTCTCTCCAGTTCCATGGCACCCAAAAATCCATGAGCAGAGGGTCTGGAGGAGGGCCGGTGGAAGGTCTGCACTCCGTTCTCCAAGCCCTGGTGTCTGGGAAAAAAGGGGTTGTTGAATCGCAGGTCAAATGTTTATTTT
Organism: Chrysichthys thysi; assembly: GCA_030068315.1. NCBI lineage: Eukaryota > Metazoa > Chordata > Actinopteri > Siluriformes > Claroteidae > Chrysichthys > Chrysichthys thysi. The sequence goes on from JAQLOM010000005.1 coordinate 13,178,019, forward strand.
TAAACATAGTGCACTTATTTTTCACTTCACAACACCAACCTCCAGCCAGCTTCGGCATGCCCTGCCAGCAGATTCCTTACATCTCCTCCAGAGGCTAAATGAACCTGATAAATCACAAACTCTGGTCAAACAGCCAGTTTCACATCACAGAACTTATAGCCAGACATGGTGCGAACTGCACTTTACCTCTGATATTGCACTTGTGAGAGTACAGTCTGCAATGTCCTGGTATGAAGTAGAAATAGATGAGGGAGAGCTAAAGGACCAGGTGCGCTGCCGTCCAGGTAGAGATGATGGAGAGGAGGAGGAGTGAACCTCATACCCTGAGGAGGAGCTCTCCACATGGATATCTAATGAGGATTATTGGTTTCGTTGGATTCCGTTTGCATTCTTAGGCTGCAAGCCAGTTAAAAGTGGTCACTACTTACCATGAGCTGATAGCCATGCACGAGGAGCCTTTAAACTTTGAAGCGGGATCATGGGAGGTCGAGACCGGACTCTTAAGTCCCTATCTGCGCCCCCACTGATCTGCAGAATACAGACAAACAAATGCCCTTTAACCGCAAAATGCCTGCATCAGGTTGCTAGCAACCAGTGATCTTATTTTCTTCCTACAGCTTAATCATTTAACAGATAAAACAGCTAACTCTGAATTATACCGGTTTCTTTATAACAATTTTGTTACAGTTGTATATTACAACAATACAGTGGAAATCTAAGTCCACACACCGTATCTCAACATACAAGTAGTATTGTGTGTATGTGTGTATATAAGCATTTAATTTAAGCCTTCAAGCTACTCATCTCTGAATAAATACCGTATTTCCCCATGTATAAGATGCACCATGATTTTAGGACCCGAAAATTGGAAAAAAAAAAATTTTTTTGGTTGACAGACAGGTACTTATTTGCCTTAAAAAAATGCAAAAAAAATATTTATAACATAAGAGTTATTGAACTCAAGTTTTATTCATCATTCAGTAGGAGGAGGACCAAACTTGCGTTCAGCAGCATGATTTCCATTCACTTTTGCAAACTGGATCACTTTCAACTTGAATTCAGTGCTGTACGAAAATCTTTTCTGAGCCATTTCGGGGCAAAACCTAACCATCCAGGTTTAGGACAGGCTCGAGTAGCGTTGAATGTAGTTGTATGGGTCCGAGGTCACCGCAACAAATGGATGCTGCCTCCCCTAAATACCGTCAGGGAGTATTTAGACGTCTAGCACACACGCCACGCATGCGTCTCTCGCTTCCGCGTTCGTCGCCGGCTTTCACCCTTGCTTTCGTTCGCTGCGACCCCATTGTATAAGATGCACCCAATTTTTAGACCCAACATTTTTAAAGAAAAAGTGCATCTTATACATGGGGAAATACGGTAATTTCATTCAAAAGTCTTAAATACTTAAATAATCCTGGAAGGTGTACTGGTTCGCCAACCAATCAGATTATCCTGCCGGAAAGAAAGTTTGTACTGGAACTTACCTGCAATAGCATTATTAATAAAAAAATTTTCTCACCTGTATAGACGGTGAGGTACCATCTTTCAGCAGAGCTGCATTACTGCTGTTGTAGCCAGACGTAGGTCCAGACGAGAGACTCAGGTTGGAACCAGTGCACAAGGTGCTATTACTGACACGTGTACAAAGCCTCAGGTGATCCTAAGTAAGTGATGAGGAGAAATTTTAAATAACTCCGAATTGGGGTGTCTCTATATGCTGTTCAGCACAACTGACCCAGGTCTGTCTGCATGTTGCATTGTTAACTCACCTTTACAGACTGTGAAAGAGCCTGTTGCTCTAATCTCTGCTTCTCCTGCTCCATCCTCTCACGTAGCCGCATTCGCGCTTTGGCGATCTCCATCTTCGCTTCCTCACGTGCACGACTGTAGTCACGCAAGAGGAGTTCAATATCCATAGGATACTGACCTTCTGCTCTCGGTGGATCAGGAACCCTATGAATGGTCATTTGGATTTACACTGGTACCTCAGTACTCAAACTCATTAGAACTCCAATTTCTTAAGAGTCGAACCAACCAGTTCTAAAAAAAAAAAATGACCTAGAACTCAATCTGAATCTCAGAAGTTGAACCGTGGACCAAAGATAACTTGTACGTGTCATGAATCTGCCCACACGGAGCCCCCATTAACACACCCATTTTGGGTAGCCACGATAGCGGTGCAGTCTGGAGGATGCCCGCCGCTCCAAGAACACTCCGCCGCATGTGTTAGGACTCACGCCATGCTCGAGCGTCATGTCGGATGCTACAGCTGTTACGCATTTGGTAACTAATGACAGACTTTAAAGAGACTCACTCAGTCACACCAAGGTGCGAAGCTTTAGACTGCATTCCCCGCACTATTGCCAAGCCTTGATTATTGTCTGTTTATGCTCCCTGATTTTGACCCTTTTTCTATCCACAGAGCAGGGGAATGAGTCTGAGTTTAGGATTCGAATACGTGCTCGGAACGGATTAAGTTCGAATTCTGAGGTACCACTGTATTTGAATCAGTTAGGAAATCATACACTATATATGGAATGAAATTCTGTATCTCACATTGACAAAGAGGACATGATAGATAGATAGACAGAGGAAGTGGACTGGTTTTGTAATTCACCTGCTCATCTCTACTACTTCCTTTCGTAGGTGCTGCAGATATTCCCGCTGCCGGCTGGGTAGATCCCCAGTTCTTTGACACTGCTCCGTCGTGTGATTTGACGAGTTTGGATGCTTGCTGGGGCTGAGACTTCGAGTACGGCGGGACGTCTGAAGACGATCTTCTCTCTCCTTCCTCAAGCCATCAATACTCCTCCTGTGCCTGAGGAAAACGACATTTCTCTTTAGATTAAGAAACACACATTTCATTTATACATTAGCACAGTGAAAATGCAAGGTAACAGACAACATACAGGTATCAAATCTAATATAGCATATAAGCTCACTTTTTACAAGCACAAACCACTCACCTATCATACAGCTGCTGTTTGGTAGAGATGCTAGACTCTGTTCTGGAACTGGATTTCAGCATCTTTAGCAGAGTGTCTGTCTTTCCCAGTTCATAGTGTAACTTGGCCTCTGTAAGCTCCACAGTGAGTGGATGAGGACTCAGATCTAGCTGCAAAGAAGCAAGAACCTGCTCCCGTTCCTTCCGCAGTCTCTCAATTTCTCTGGTCCATCTATCTGCTGATTCCAAGCGCTCTGGTTTGTACCTGTACCCATGCCTCTCTGACTCTGCTGAATGTAGGTGGAGACTGGGTACCTTAAGATCAGGAGATTTCTCCACAGTCGTATTGTTTTCATTAGTGAGCTTGGCTGGTGGCTGCTGACTGATGCCAGACCAGTTGGTGAACTTGTTGTGCATGGGCAGGTTTTCAGGAATCCCACAGTCCTCTTGGAGTGGACTGGGGTCAGTAAGCGGGTTAATGCTAACCAGAACATCTGTATTGCAGTCACTCGGAGCCAAAGACACTCGGTCTTCTTCTTGGTATTGGAGAGTGTCTCTGCTCAGATCACTCCAGCAGCTCACATCTTTGTAGAGTTTATGTTTATATTCCTGCATGCTCCTCTTGTGAGTTTGATTACTGGGTGTTGAGGTCTGTAATGTGTTCTGGCTCAGGTCTACAGAATGCCTGTGTTTGACAGGAGAAGAGTGGTTATGAGACCGGGGACTGCACCAAATGTCTTGGCCTGCTTCTTTGATTTGCAATCCATGAGAGTGTTTCTTTCCTCCATTTTGTATGTATCTACTGGATGAGACTTCTGTGGTGTACGCATCTGGGGCACCTGAATTTATTCCCCTGTGGTTACTCAGGTTCTCAAGAGACATGGAAGACTCAGATTTGTTTTCAGTTTGATACGTGTAAAAACTCTCTCTTTGATAGTGTGTCTTAGGTTTCTTGGCAGACACTGGTTTGTTTTCAGGCGGAGTTCTGATGACTTTTGAGGGCGTCTCAGTGGGGGTGTGGATTGTACTGGATTTGATTTTTCCTTTCTGTAAACTTGACACATTTATAGTGAGAATAGGTGAAGAGGCACGGTCTATAAGCAAAACCCTTTTATCGGTGTTATTCTTTGGCTTCAGGTGCTGACGGGTTTGATTGTCCTTTGATAACATTTGAGAAGTGCATTTTCTCGGAGCACAAACTGCAAAAGTGTTGGAAGCTTTGTGGTCAGGATTGAAACAGTGCTGACTTGGTGCAACAGTCTCTAGGGAGAGAATTTTTACAGTGTCTAACCTTCCACCAAACTGCTCAGAGGGAGGTGAGCCTCCAGATCGCAAGTCAGGCATACTTTTAATAGTTTCAAAGGTCTGACTGCGGTCACGATGAGCCTTAATAGATTTGACGACACCATCTTGCTTTGGTACTTTGCAAACTTCAGAGCCAATAACTTTCACGATCACATTGACTTCATGAGATTTGGGGTTCTGTACGGGCGGGGTACTCCGGAGAACGTGGTTCTGTTTCGGTAGCAGTGCAATGTCCTCAGTTTGGATCCCGAATTCTGTGGCAGTTTGAGTGGAGCCATCACTTTTGCTGTACTTATCAGAGCACACCACTGAAACTTTATTGCATGATTTTAATGGCGGCCCATTTTTCATCGAACTTTCCCCTGTTCTCATACACTGAATGTTCCCCAGAAGATCAGAAGTGCTGACAATCAACTCAGAAAGATGTTCAGACATATTCTGTAGACTTGTCCATGTGGTTGATGTTCCATGTGCCGGTTTGGACACAGGAACTTGAGTACTACTCCTCCTGTGCCTGTTTTTCTTTCCCAAGTCCTCATAAAACTCGACTGTCTGGGTACCATGGTCACATTTTTTTGAATCTTGTTTACTTTCCTGACTTTCATGTTCAGAAGAGTAGACTAGCACTATTTCATCCACTTGGCCTGAGCTATTGGCTAAGTCTAAGGTATCATTGCAAGAGTCACTGCCTGAAGTTGTTAAGATCTTCTCATTACAAATAATTGGGGTGTGGAAAGCTTCCCTCAGCTTGGGTGCTGCCGAAATATGTTCTTTGGAGTCTCCAGCACTACTCAAAGTGCTAGAAAGTCCCTTTTGTACTGCATAAGTGCTCAGATGAGAAGTGAAAGGAGAATTCTGGACATTCAACCCATTGTCCATACTGCAGCATCTTGCTATACCATTGCTACTACTTTCAAATGAGGAAAGTTGACTAGATATATTGACTGCACTTCCAAACGGCTGACTTTTGCATGCAGCTTTAAATAACTGATCCTTTTTGCTTGTATGAACAAAGGGGTTGATGTCACTTGAACCAAAATGTAGAACATGTTCTCTATTTTGGGTGGAATCTTTCTCAGTTGATTTTGCTCTTTCATGGCTATGTTCATTTGATTTAGTAGAATTTTGTCTAGTTAATTGAATCATTTCATCATCCTTTGATGGACCACGAATTTGAAAGAGCTTTGCTGTAAGATATTTCTTCTGCCTCGCTTCCTCTGCTACATCATTTTTAACACCTCTAATGGAAGGGTGTGGCTCATCAGAGCCAGTCCCATAAAACTGATTATGTTTTGATTTTGATTCTATTGATCCTGGACTAATGTCTATAAACAGAGATGTACTTGATTCATCAGATGAGCTATTTCCATTTTCTGCTCTTGGCCTTCCAGGAACAGGTGTGCCAGGTATTGCTGGAGTGGCAAGACCGCATTTATGTGCTCTGGACTTAGCGATCTCATCTAAAGATGAATCAAGTGTCGAATCCGTGGATGAACTTAGAGGGGCGGTAAAATGGGCTTTCCTGCATCTCCTTGGCTTTACTCTCTGTCGTTCTTCATTAGTCCTAGAAAATATGAGTCTTGAACTATTTGCTGCTGTATGTTGTTTCCCAATATTAGCTTTTTCAGTAGATTCAGTTTTAACTCGATTATGTTCCCTTGTGTTTAATGTTATAGATGCTGAAAATTTAAGCTCTGGTTTATTTGCTTCTCTCGTGTCGGTCCGTTCTGGTCTTTGTACAGACTTAGAAGGGACGGATAAGTCTTGAGATTGCATTTGGTCTGAATATGTCTTTTCTTTTTCAACATTCTCACACTGTTCCTTAATTTTCATTCCTGGCAAATGGTCCTCTTTACACAGAGAATGGTCTTCATTTTGAGGAGAGTTAGTTGGCTTTTCACTCATAATGACAGTTTGGATGATTTGTGGTTGGTTGTCTCTCTGTAGCTCTGAAGTACAGAACACTAGAGCCTGGCAAGATGAAGAAACTATGGTCTCTTTATGGAGTTCTTCTGAACAAGTGAGGTTTTCAATGTCCATGACTTCTGATTCATTTAAAAAGCTTGTGTTCTCTCCACTATGAAGGTGTTCTTGTGGGATGAAACCATGGTTTTCTCCAGACCATTCTTGGTATGGTAGCTTTTTAAGTTGTCTAGAATCAGTGGTCTGAACATTTTCAGTTTGGTCTGAATTAAATGAGCATTTATTCGTCTTTTGAAATTGAACTGCTGTCTCAGTGTCAAGATGTGCAACAGTGTTTAATTCCACCACCTGCTGAAATTTAGCTGCCATATTTACTTTGCTTGCTTCTACAGACCTCCCTGTTTCCTTAAGCATGTCTGAGGCAATCTGGTCCACCACTGCATCTGAGCATTGATCGGGGACTGGATCATCACAAACATCCTTTGAGACTCCTGAAATGCTGTTTTCTTCAGGATAAATACCTGGATTCATTTGTGTGCATGACGGTAAATCAAATCCATTGTCTTCAGTTCTTACAGCTGTTCCATTGGGAGTTGGACTATGAAGTAGTTTATCGATAGGTTCAGTTTCTGTTTTCCTTATAAAGAATTGATCATGTTCTTCAGCCACGGTGACATTTTCAGAAGACAGAATTACCTCAGGGCTTTGTTTACGAACAGACATCAATGTCAGTTGTATAGTTTTGCTACTTTCACTGATCACTTCATCGATTAAACCATGTGAATGGCTGGTAGCCGATGATTTTGGATGATTATCGGGCGGTACTACACATTGGAACGTGTTTGCTTCTAATAGCTTTCTTTTTAAATCTTCTGGCACAGGTTCATATGCATTATGATTGTCTGCACTGAGGTTCTTGGCCAACAAAGATGGACAATTGCTAAGAAATCCAACTTCTTGTTGGTCTAACACAACTTCTTTCTCAATGGCATGTTTTAGTATATATTTACCTTTCACACAGTCATCTATGTTGTCCACATTGGCGCGATCATCAACCGAATATTCACTCACACATGGAGATGTGGGAGAACTGCCATAACCTCCTTGCGAGTCTTCAGCTGTAATTTCATTCTTGTTCTGAGTGCTTTTAAGAGCATCAATGTTAGTTGCTGAGGATGTTTTGCTGTTTGTCTCTTGTTCCTCATTAATGACTTCGCCACCATTCACTTGCAGTGACATGTTCAGGTGTTCTTTCACCACTTCTGATATCTTGTCATTTATTGTAAAGCCAATCTTCAGCACTGTACTGCTCTCAAACACGCCTTGCTCCACAAGTTTAACATCAGGAAATTTGACATCTGACGTACCCTGCATGTCACTTTTATTCATGAGAACAGTGAACGCTTCCTGATCTTTCATTGTCATTGTAGTTGTCGTTCTGTTTTCGGATGTATAGCTGGCAACTGGATTATTGCTGTTTTGGTACATGTTGTAATGCTTGTCCTTAGATGTGGTTTTAGAATCTTGCTGAAATGTTTGGGACAAACTGGCAGTTTTCTCCTTTTCTGTTGGTAACAGTTTGTCAGAGTCTCTGCTGATGTTAGAACTATCACTATACATGAATGGCACATTATTTGAAGTAGAATCATCTGGAACAAGGGACTCGACACAACTTCTCTTTGGGGTTTTCAAATTGCCTTTGAAATCATCTTGAGAATCTTTGCTTCTTTTTCTTGAGAGGACATTACAGGATTCATGCTCCACTCGAACATCACAGTGTCTTAACGATTCAAGCTCTTCACTGTCACTGTCTGACTTGATGTCCATTTCAAAAGGGTCATCTTTTGTACTTCTTGTCTCATAGCTCTCTGAAGATTTTTCTGTGCACCGAATCTGATGCTGGACCAAGGATTTTCCCTCAATTACTTCCTTTTCTACATGGTTAATCAGAGTCTCCATTACGCTGTGTGGCTCACACTGAAAATCATTGGCCATTTCCAAACTATGTATTGCTGACTGAGGGAGTTCCTTATTGGAACGCATGGATTTCTGCGTATTACTGCTTTCTAAAGCATTTCCTGGTTGAAGTGTTCTGTGAGAATGCTCCAGTTCTAGACATGTTTGTCCATGACATTTTGAGAAAATATTACTAGTTCTTGAGGGTGTTTCTGCAATGCAACTTTCTTCAGCCTGTGTTTCTTTTCTTGAGGCTATTAAGTTATGTTGTGGTCCAAAGCTTTTACTACTCAGCACACTCTCATCACCTGATGGGATGGGTTCAGTTTGTTTTGTGGAATTGCTTTTGAAATCCTTATCAGGGGATATACCTGGGAAACATCCTGAAGAACCCCAACTAGACAGAACTGCACTTTCTTTGAAAGGTGCATTGACAACAAACTTATCAACACCATTCATTTCTAATGGTGCTGATTCTACTGGTGGCGGCTGTGGTTTGTTTGTGCATAATGTGCTATTTCTCATTGTGTTCTGAGTGACGGAAGCCTCTTCAGAAACGCTTGGTGTCTCCAAATCACTCAACAGCCTGTTATTATCTTGCAGTAATGTGCATTCAGGTGTAGAACTGGGTGTAGAGGTAAGATCACTCGAGACTGTTTCCGTTTCAGTGCATACGTGACTTCGTTCCTTAACTGTCGCATCTTTACCTTGAGTAGAATCAAAATGGTGTGATGTCTGGCAGTCGGATTCAGTTGTTGCTCCAGAGAGATCTAGACTAGCCTGGCTTTGGCTGCTACTGGTCTCTGAGGATATGCATAGTTTCAACGAGGCCCCAAGGATCCTAGGACTATCTGCTGCATCAGTGGATGACCATGCATCTGTAAGTGCAAGGAAAGCTTCTGTTTCTCTGACACTGGCATCTCTGGAGTGCTGGGAATCAGCTGTAACCTGTGAGAAGTGTAAAGATTCCTTTATCACTTGTCTTGATACCTTTTGACCCTGTAGACCCCAGAACAGCTCTTCAGGCATTTCTTTGGATTCTTTTATTTTTTCTCTACTTGCGGCTGATTGTAGATTGGATGATGAATGGAAAGTATGACCAATGGAGTGACTGAGATTCAGCACTGGCCTTGTATCAGCACTCCGACTACTTTCCTTGACAAGTGAGTCCTTGGACATCTGACTGTCCTCACTCTCGGCCTCACTCGACTCACAGTCCTCTTGCTGAAGCTGCTCCGCCAATGCTGTGGCATAGGCTGATGAAAGGGAGTCCACTGAGAAAAGGCTGTCACAGTCTGAAGTGTCATCCACCACTTTATCCCCATTATTCTCTACCCAGTTAGTCAGATCTTGTTGTGTCTTGACCCATCTTCTGGTCTTTTTAGTCAGGGTCTCTGCACTGTGCCAGCGTCCTTGCTTCTTCTCTTTTAATGAGATGAGCTGGTCTAAACCATCACAAGACACTGTTGATTTAATAGTGCACTTTTGCTGTTTTGTCCCTGGGTCTTCCACAACTTTTTCTTTCTTTCCTTCCACAGCAAACTGAGTTTTTGCTCTGCCAACAGCATTTTTGCCAGCTCGTAACCCTAAAGGAGGCTTACGGAAAACCCTTGACAAAGCCATTTTTATTCCAAAGCCAACTGATCGAGAAAGAGCTTTGCGGATTGTCTCCAAGCCTTTATTCCCATCATGGGGTGAACCCTTTCCTCCTTTAGGTGAGGTTTTTTGGGTACTTGATTGCTTTATTATCGGAAGTACCTTCTTACTATCTCTATTGTCTGAATTCATTGTAGTTTTTACAGATACGTCATGATTCCAGACTGATGCTTGACCCCGAGCGGCTTCGGTCATTTCTTCAGATGGTATGTTTTCCTTAAGTAAGATATCAACGTTCTCCGAGGAGCCTGTCCTACTTGGGGTCCCTCGACAACATCTTGAGGGCATAGTGTTAGAGCGAAGTCTAGGTTTACCTGGTAGACACTCATCAGATAGCCACCTTCTAGGATAGTTAACCCTAAAGAGAGATGATGTCGACTCAGATAACTTGTTCCTCCTGAGAAACTGGCTGTTAAAAAAATGTGAATTAAGTTTAGGAGCTCACGTTCTGAGTGATGTATTTATGTAGAGTATTATTTGTGTAGTGCATCTCTTTACAGAACAAAATAAAGTGGGCCTTACTGACCTGAAAATTGGTGTATGTTGAGGGTAAAGTCGAGACAAAAGGTCAACAGAAAAAGAATGCCTTCGCATGACCATTGAATGTCCTCTGCGCTTTGAGGGAGACTCAGGATCAGGGGACAGTGGTCCATCAACCCCGAGTGAAAGGGCCGTCTCCAGTCTCTGAAGCTCTTGCTTTGCTTCTAACAGGTGTCGCTTGCGAGCAATTCTTTCCAGCTGATAGCGCAGCCTTTTGCGGCGAACGCGATTCTCACTTCTTCGGAGTGCATGGTGTTTAAGGAGCTCTTCTTGCACCACACGTTTCCTATCACCCACAATTAGTGATGGACGCACTGTTGCACTGTTGCGCTCATTCACATTAATGCCAGCCAGTGCAGGCAGAGGAATGGCATCGGTCTGCACCCCTGAGTCGAACGATCCCTTCTCCCTGATGGCGGCAAGACGCTGCTTTTCTTGCAAGATCCACTGCACAACTGTAAGACACATGGAAGGCGTAGTTTCAATATTAAAAGTTTTAGTCCCTAGCCTGGTGAATTAGCATGAGAATATATTTTTGATAGCGACTACAACGTTCTGTAAGCTGCTCTGGATAAGAGTTTCTGCTAAACGCTGTAAAAGTAAATGAAATCCAATATGCACTGTAGTTTAATAAAAACATTTAGCTTTATTTCTTTCTGTATATAATTAAAATAACTGTACTATTCACAAGGTCTCTCTTAATAACATTTTTTGGACATGGCAAAAAGTAGGAAAGAATATTTCCATAAAACACTTTTTTTTGTTATGTTTGTATACGGTGAGGTCCAAAAGTTTGAAACCACACTAAAAACCTGGGACTGTTTAAACTTTAAAAAAGTTTAATGTTTCAAAATTCTAAAACAAACAAACAAACAAACAAACAAACAAACAAACAAACAAGGAAATAATTCGATATCTTGACTATTCAATATTCTGCACTATTTCTAGGTCACTATTTAAATGTAAACACATTTGTGATACTGAAAATGAATTAACTCAAATTTCTTTTTTCAAACGGTAAATTTTTCTTGAGTCTTAATATTTCCACTGTAGCATGTGCGGAAATGATTTTATCTACTTTGATCATAAACTTTTTGCACAAATTGTTGAGGCCATGCTAGCTTGAATGCATGCTGTCGTTAAAGCAAAACAGGGATCAACAAATACCAAAAAAAACATATGAATATTGTAAGATTCTACTTTTCACTCAGGTTATTGCTGATAATATGTAGTTAAAATTATGAAATAAAGACTATGCAAAACAGAAGTATTCATACTAGCATTCTCACACTTTTCTACCCCATTGTATAGCTATACCTGCAGGCTTTTGCACTCAAGGGATTACACAAATAACTCACTCTCAGAGCGCTGCTTTCGAAGATGGGCCTGCTCCCTCTCCAAGTCTTTCTCAGCTCTTCTCTGTTCCGCCAGGATCTCCTCGCGCAGACACTCCACGTAGTGCTGATGCTCCTCCAGCCTCTGCCAAGGAGCCAACCTGTCACTGGCCTTCTGACTGCCTACTTCCTCTTCCCTGAACACACAGAGATATAAAGAGATGCCAAGGTTTCTGCATCAGAACCCAGAAATCTTTACATGTAGACAGCTGACTAGGTAAATGAGCTTGGCCTACATTTAGCATCTTTCAGTAACCAAGTAACCTGAAGTCAATCTAGCAAAAACAAGATAATAATGCTCTAGAGATCTCATTATCGGTCCAACATTTCCAGGTAATAGCACAACAAATATAAACCACAGGACAAAACTTTTCACCTTGAGTTAGGAGCGAGAACATTAAGTTCACACGGACCATTTTCAAGGATCTGTAAGAAAAACATAAAACAAAAAAAAAATGATTTGAGATTATAACAAATATATTGAGAGAAGGCACCTGAAGTCATTTGTGTTCTGTTTCCCTATCCATGGGGCTTAAAGACACTGCATTAAAAGCACTTTCTCATGTGGACTGATACAGAACAGAGTAGTACATGAACATACACGTCTCCTCTCCCTCAGCACTGCTGCCTCTGCAGGGTGGTTAAACCGGAGCTTGTGACGTCCTCCTAACGTTATTACTGCACCTAAAACAAGCAGGTGACCATTATAAGAAGTGGAATTATAATTCCACTATGAAGAATATGTTCTTACGCTCCACTGGTTACTTTTGCTGCAAATTCAATTCACACTCAGATGTATGTCAGTTACCTTGTGTGTTGTGCATTTACCTTGTGCGAGTCGACAGGGTTCAGTGACCTCCCTGTTGTTGACTGTGCAGGCTGTGTGTGGTAGCGGTTTGAGAGTAACAACTCCATTCTCATTTTCAATCTCACAAGCTGAACCCTCTGGCATGACTAAGACATCACAAGGGCAACAAATTATACACTAAAGTGGTCCTTTTAGTCATATTTTGATACTAATACAGTAAAATAATTTTGCCACACGTTAGTCTGGAGACATCTGAAAAAAGTTACCAATATGGGGTTCTTCCTCATTTGGATCTTGAGGTCCAATTCTGGTGATTCCTTCCTGGAACACACAGACAGATGAGAGTTAACCAGCATATAACTAAATATTAACCAGAGAAGAGCAACGCTGGCTGTGTCTATTACAAATGTGTGCCATAACACCCACCCTGGTACGGGTTGAGGTTTTGCAATCTACAGACTTCCAAGGCATGCAGGAGGATTGCTGTGGTTTCTCATTTCAAAAATGGGTCAAAGTAGGAACTGTTCAGGAGGCTAAGAGCCCTTAATTATCTAATGACCTCTTCGACAAACCTTCAAGAACTTTTTAAAAATTGTACCATGTACCAAACCAATTTACACAGACATATAAAAGGTAAAGAGACAACCCTCGTTATGTTTTATCTATGCGGACACCACCTGGTGCTTCAAACTTGACATAATACAGTCGTCCCCCACAATACCGCAGTTCACCTCTCACGGATTCACTCCATCGCGGATTTCCAAATTTTGATTTGCGGAATTTTTTGGCTTTCGCGGGACTCTGGAATAAAAAATCTATCATTAATCATTTAAAAAAAATGTTCATTCAAACATTAAAAGAACATTTAAATTGAAATAAAACAGTATAAACTGTATTTCATTAGCGGTAAAAAGTGAAAGTGGCTCATAGCCCACTTCCGCTTCAACTCGTGAACAGGAAGTGACCTCACCGGCAGTAAATACGCATACAGGATTTTATTTGTTGTTAAAATTACGTTTGTTTAAGAGTGTAGTAAGTGTTTAAGAACATAGGATGTGTTTAAGGGAGTGGAAATGATATATAAAGCCTTAATATGTATATACCGTATATCTTCTAATAGTGGCCTGTCTCTTATAGATACCGGTCTCCAATAAACGCCGGGTTAAACCCGTGGTGCGGCAAACAGACGCCGGTCTCCAATAGACGCCGGGCTGCAGTAAACGCCCATCTCCAATGACCCACCGCCTTTTCCGTACCTGAA
>JAQLOM010000005.1:13203632-13216494 GCA_030068315.1 Chrysichthys thysi
TAAAATACTGCTGTTTTACTCTTGTTTGGATCATTTCCACATAGGACTACGTAGTGACCGACATTTAGGAAACTGTAAGCTGTTCTCTAATTTTGATCTCCTGTGTGTGATTTTTATATTTTATATATATATATATATATATATATATGCACATAAAGGCTAATTATTTGCACCATCAGTTTGTCCCCTATGATACCTACTCTCTCACTTTTTTGTTTGAGCTGGCAAAATATCAAAACTGTTTGATGTCATTTAAATGAACACACATGCACATAATAAACCATTTACTAAACATTTATTAGATTTCTGATATTAAACATAGTTTAAAACCAACTGCTAACATTAAGTCCAACATGAACCAAGTGTCCATTAAAATGCATTCCAAAGCATTCTGAGCAACGATTACATACAAACACAGTATGGAGAAGAGAATCACGCATAATCAGATTAACAATATAAATGAGTTAACACAATGCAAGTGTCCATCAATGCAATTTTCTGCAGCCTAGTGCATATCCTTTTAGGGTTAGATATATAATTTTCCCAGATAGGTGTACAACACGTCCCCTACACCTCTGTACTGAACTTACTCACCTATGCATCATTGAAATGTGTGCATTCATAACCAGAATATCTATACACCATGATACACACTATGTAACCAAAACTTTGCAGACACCTGACCATCACACTCCTAAGTACTCAAAACTGTTGCCACAAAGCTGGAAGCACACAATTAATACAGAATGTGTTTGTCTTCACTGAAACTACATGTTCCAGCATGACAAGACTGCCGTGCACAAACTGAGGAAACATGATTGGTCAAGGTTGGCGTGGAAGAACTCAAGTGGCCAGCACAGAGGCCTGACCTCAAACCCACTGACCAGTCAGGATGAAGTGAAACACTAAAAGACACCTCAGTGCTCAGTCTAACCAACAGTCTTGTGGCTGGGATGTTCAAAAGCATATTCGAGTGCTGTGATGAGGTATCCACAAACATTTGGCCATAAAGTGCAATTTAGACTTAAATATCCAAGTAATTGTTCTGCCTGGATCTATTGCACCACTCCCCTTCCCAATTTGTAAGGATCATACAAACATTTCCAAAAGCTCTCAGCCAAAATGATGGCCAAAATGATAAAAGCTTGTTTAAATCGCTTTTCCCCTCCTGAACATAGCAGTCTTTGTTTATCCTCGTTTTCATAAAAACATACTGATAGTTCAAGAGAAATTCCAATCTGAGGTGCAAAGAGACTAGAACTGATACTATGAAGACCAAATGCTATGCTATTGCACCAGTGGCAAATCAGTTTTCAGGACATTTAATCACTCAATTTAGGGCATGTACAAGATGTAGCCTGGTGGCATTCAGGCTCAACACTTGTGAGGAGGTTCAAAAGAAATTTGTTGTACAACACAAAATTGCCACGTCACTTTTGGTAAGTGCTTCTGGAGTATCAGATGCTCACCAAGTAGTACACAGTGTTTAAAAGCGTTATAAAATAAAAAAAATTGTTTTCCTTTGTACATTCTTGCCATTTAATGTAGGTGTCTCCCTCTTTTGGTCACTGGGAGACCTGCAGATCTCTAGATTTTACTAAAGGCACTGGTGACTCTGGCAATTTCTACAATAAAGCAGACAGAAATGACAATACTGTGTTATTCCAAACATAATGCTGATGAGTTCATTTCCCCTGTGATGTGTATATATATATATATATATATATATATATATATGAGACCATTACCACTGGCAAAGATAACTCCGATAGCTTTGCCCAATGGGTGCCTATTTCTTCCTCTTTCAGAAGACCTTTCTCTTTAAGTGTTCTCATCAAGAGCAGGTAGTTATATCTCTGTAAAGACAGATAAAATAATCTGTACTGAAACAGGACCAGTGAAATTGTAACACACAACATAACAAGCAGTGTACAGTCTACTGCGATTGGTGGTCACCTGCAGGTCACTGGAGTTGATGATGGCACTAAGTGTAGGCTCACTGAAGAGAAGGTGCAACATCACATGGGCAGAGGGAATACGAGTCCACAGCAAAACAAATTCATTCAATAAAGAACCGACATCAACAGCTTTTCCCTTACCCTCAGTTGAGGACACCAGGGGTAGCTCTCCAGACACTATGCAGACATACAAAATATTACACTGGGAATGATGCATTTTCTCTGGTTTATTATACTCCTATACATTCTATAAATAGCCACCTAGCTTGCAGGCCAACAAGACAGTACAACGCAAGAGCATCTGCTCAGCTACTGAAGACACGACCTGCAAACAGAACAGAAAGCAGGGGGTAAACATGCAAATAAAAACAAGAGGTATAGAATATCAAGAGAACAAATGAGGGGGACCCCGTCGGTACCTTCCTACATCTTAATGTCTGTGCCACTTTATCAAGCAGAGATTCAATCTGTTGAACTGTAAAAACTTCCTCTTCAGACCTGGGCCCCACTGCAATGCTCAGCACCTCCTGAAATGAACACTCATCCATGTATAAACGAAGTAATCTCTAACAAAAAAAACATTTGTTTAATGCAGAAACCTTCCTCAGTGCTTTCCTATGTAAGCTTTTACATGTTATAGCCATTTTCATGAGTAATCATTTTTAATTATGGCATATAGTGGATATTTACAACATCGAGTAACCAATTTGAACCTTTATCTCGATAATAACATCTGATGCCAATGGCCCTTTGTGGGAGCAATCCTGTGGGCACGAAGATCCAGCATCGTCTCCTGAGGAGCCCTTCTGTGTCTGTACACTCTTGCTAGATCCTTCTACATTCACAGACTCTGTGCTTGTAGGACACGGCGCATTCTTCATCACCCGTTCAAAAGTACTTTTCCACTCCCTCTTTATAAGCGCTAAAGAGAAGCATATGCATATATAGTTTGTAAGTTATATTACTCAGGGATCAAGCCATACTGACCTACAATTAATGCATTAAGTTCATTGTGAGTGCTTCAGTACAGTACAGTACTTGTGATATTGGAGGACAGCCAGCTGCAGGCTTTCTCAGTTGCCAGACGTCTGGTGATGCTCTCAGCTGTTGTCAAAACCTGCAAGACACAACTTCTGTTCAGGAAGTGCTGAGTGTTCTCGGAAGAAAGACCAGATGCTACATGAGGCTATACTTACAGCTTGAGATGTCTCGTCAGGCAAAAGAACCCTCACAGCTCTTGGAGCATTTTCACTGCAAAACCTAGTACAGGAGACACAAAGCACACAAAAAAAGTCAAGAGGGGAAAAAAAACCCACCCAAAACACCACCACGGTCTCACCTATGCATGACTAGGAGTCCTAAAGCTGACCTGGTGGCTCTCTCCAAGGCCTGCAAGCCTGCATCACAGAGCTGAGCACAGATGGAGTCATTCAGCTTGGCTGCATTAGCACTGTCTGAACCCAAACCGTCCCTGAGGGACTTCTCTCCACCCTGCACCAGTTCAGACACCAACGTGGCCCTGATTCACACACACACACACACACACACACACACACACACACACACACACACACACACACACGTGTACACAAGATTATTCAAAGTATTCAAATATATTTTGCAGAAGACTTAAATCTAACACACTAATACATATGAACACAGAAAACACACAATACTGTATGAGCAGTGAGACTGACTTGATGTGCTTGACACAATTAGATCCAACTCGTTCAGCCACAAATTCCACTGTACGTTTAAGTGAAGGAGGCTGATTATGAAAGAAGGCCTGCTCCAGGTCCAGCTACAATAAACGATAATAAAATGTGACTTTTACACAGTTGCAAATTTATTTTTTCTGACTGTTTTTGCAAAAGCAAAACTGGAAACAATAACCTGGACAGAGCTTTGTTCAGTCTTGTTTGATCTGACGTGTAAATACACTAACAATAAAAACCTGTATTACCTGTAGTTTCTGCTGAGAGCGGGTGGTGGGGGGACCTCTGGGCTCAGCAGATGTGGGCGTGATCTTGCGGATCAAGCCTCCAGCCTTGGACGCACTTCCTGACACAAAAGCTGCTAACAGCTTGCGAAATTCACCTTAAAGAATTTCAAAAATGACACTCAATATACAGTGAACCCCCGCAATATCGTGATTCACCTATCGTGGGTTCAGTGCATCGCGGATTTTCACATTTTGATTCACGGAATTTTGGCTTTCACGGGACTCTGGACTATAAAATATAAAATATAGTTTTAAAAAAATGTTAATTCAAACATTAAAAGAACATTTAAATCAAAATAAAACAGTATGCACTGTATTTCATCAGCGGATGAATACACAGTGGCGGTGTACGCCACTTCTGCTTGAGCTAGTAAACAGGCTGCAAACAGGAAGTGACCTCACCGGCAGCAAGTACGCATGTAGAATTTAATATGTTGTTAAAACGTCTGTTTAAGAGTGTAGAAAGTGTTTAAGAGCATAGGACATGTTTATAAGAGTATGGAAAAGTTTAATAAGAGAGTGGGAAGGGTTTATAAAGCCTTAAAATATATATAAATAATAAAATAAATGTGATGGCGCTACTTCGCGGATTTCACCTTTCATGGGGGGCGTCGGAACGTAACCCCTGCGATAGGCAGGGGTTCACTGTATAATCATTTGCATGACGTGACTGTTGGAATCTCTCATTTGTAGGCAATACAAATATGGAGTTCTTCTTACCTAAATATGGGCAGCAGGTATACAGAAGCTGCTGGTCCACTAAGGGCAGATTGTCCTGAGAAGAAAATGTATTGGTACTTACGACTTGGTCAGATTCTATTTTTATAGTCAGCTCAGGAATTATTGGTACATGTGTTTCATTTGTGTTGAAATCTCTTTGGCTTTCTCCATGACGATGGATTATAAATAGATTTTAAATGTGTGCAAACTCATATTTATACCCTAGAGAAAGGAAAAGAGCTTAATAGAAACAAGTTCTCAGAGACTGAGGACAAGTTAATCATGATTATTTAAAAGATGATTGTCATTATTGTCATAGATTTGATTGTGATTTTATTGTTACATTTGTATGGCCAAAATGAAAAAAAAAATTTTTAAACATTGTGTACATGTCAAGTACCTGAGTGAATAAATAATCACATTGCTTATTTGTTTACAATAATTTTGCCCATTTCTGAGTGCCAGTTGTTTTAACATTGACAACACTTAGCTGATGCAGAAATAGAAATTTGTCTGTTACAAAGTCATAATGTTTATTACTATAATGATAAATGCCTTTACAGTGAAAAAAATATTTATCTAACTGCAAATTCTGGCTACTGAAAGACTTTTATATTTACTCACCAGCCCTTGACTGTTATTGTGATTCTCCAGGTCCTCTAGTTCCTGCACACTGACGCTAAAGAAGAGATCCTCTGGAAAGACTGGGATCTAGAGTCAGACAGTGTGAATATTAGTCTAGTCCAGTGTGGAAACCTGTTCATATGCGTTTCAAGTCATTTTAGTGCAATTTGTCTCACCTGGAAAAGCCAACCCAGCACTGCAACCAACAGCATCTGATTTAAGTAATGCTGCTCTCTGACCTTTCCCAACCTAATCCTCCTAAAACACACACACACACACACACACACACACACACACACACACACACACACACACACACACAAAACAGTTAGGACATTTACAAATACTAAACCCATCGTATGTGCTGCATGTGACAAACCTGTAGATTTGAAGTAGGAGGCCCAGAGCAGTCCTGTAGCAGGGCAGAAATGGGCCGGTGTAGTCCAGCATGGAGAGGAACTCAACCAGCCAGGGAACAGTAAACATAGTTCGCTTCCTACGCACACAACTAGTCAACACTGCAGAGACATCCAATGCTGGGGCACTCTGAAAAATATACAGACAAAAATACGCTAACTTATGCATGCACTTCAACCAACTCCCTCATAAGATCTCTAAGTAACTCATACAGGCAAGAGGTTTCTCCGCCAGGCTTTGCTGATGCATGTACCTTACTGCGCAGAGCGATGGCTGCCTCCTGGATCTCTCTGGATGGTGCCTCAGTGGTCTGGTAGGGCATGAAGGAGATGAAGCCCAGGAACTTGGCAAGAAGTCGAGCCAAGAGGAGGACTGAAGAGAATCGCTGTTTCTCATCCTTCAGAGAGAAAAATAGTAAACGGAGGTGAGATTCTGCATGCATTCCCAATTCAAACATGGCAACTTTGCATGGAGAATGGTGTTTTAATCTTAAACACAGAACCTATCCTTGGACCTTGTAGATGTCCTAACTATTTTTCTAGTGAAATAGTAAAACTGGTTGAATCAAGCTTTGAGAAACAAAATGTTACACACACGTGCTATGATTTTAGATTAAATATGTAAATATAAATACATTAAGTAAATAAAGCAAACTATGCATTTAGTGTTTAACAATACAGTTAGAGATCTGTTGCAAAATTCATCTCGAGCCATGTCAGTATTCTATTTTAACCAGTCACAGGGCTCCAACCTGCTGCTCCATGTCTCCATAACACCCTTCCTCTCCTGTGCGTGAAGAGCCGTCAGGGCCCAAGATAGACACCTCATTCAACTGCAGGAGCTGCTGACACAAACCATCCTTCAGGTGTTGGTTCAACTGGCAGCTGGGTCAAAAAGGAGGAGCAGGAGAAGTAGATTGTGAGCAGGTAATCTCACTATAACAGCACTGAAAAGTGAATGTTACCCTTTCTGATAAATCACGGTTCATCAAACTGCACAGGTTTTATGCAGGCTGATTTTTAATCATCATACGTATTTATATTCGAAATATGTTAAATTTGCAGTATTCGTATGTAAACATGTCGGAAATACAGTGGTATCCCGCATAATGAATGCAATCCGTTCCATCGGTGCGTTCGTTGCGTGAAACACATTTCCCATAGAATTCTACGGGAAATTGTGTAGTCCGTTCCAGGTCGCTGCAAAAAATCAAGAAAATTGAAAGTGAACCTGGAACCACCCCCTACTGATGATGCTTTGTCTTAATCTGAGACACATCTGGCTGGATTCAGACACTTTTTTTTAACGTAAAACTCGATTTTTCACGTGCGACATGCAAAACGCATGGCGGCAATCGCTATGCGGAACGTTCGTTAAGCGGGGCACCACTGTAAATCATTTAACGACTGACTTTAAATGAAATACGTTAACTGTCACAACAACATTCTCATTATTATACACAGCTTCAGTAACTTCATATTATAGAAAAAGACCTTGTGTAATTTTACCAGCTAGCTGTCTGTAGAAAATCTCTGAAGAACTCCTGGTGTCCAGGGAAAGAGGGTGGAGGGCACGGGCCACTCAGAGCCTGCGGCTGGATCAGACGCTCCTGCAGGCGCTTCAACTTTCCCAGGCTGTCTGGCCCCACCATTCCCAGCAGATCTGCATCTGGAGCATCACCAGGAGAGCCGAGTTCCCTGTGGCCCTTACACATCTATAGCAAGAAAGATGGTCAATACCTGTGAGCCTACAGTGCAAGTCACGTGCACGTAAAACTCATCATGGCTTTACCTGAACCAGCTGCTTCTGGAAAAGCCTGGCAAAGTGACAATGGTTTCCTGCTGCAGTCAACTGACTGACCATTGCTCTGGGGGAATAAATGTGGGCAGAATCATGTATAAGAAAGCATTATCGTATAGTTTCATAAGGTAATTATTTACACTTAGAATAACTGGCACAAAAAGAACGGCCACCTCACCTGACCCGGCTGCCTAGTGCTGCCTCAAACTCCCAGCCTGGCTCCTTATGATAATCTTCCCACTCTCTCAGCAGCTCATAAAATATATCTCTGGAACACCACATGGATACAAGGAATAGCATGAATTTTTTTGTCACACCATACACTGAGACTTCGGCGAGTTTCTACTATACGGTACCTTTGTTTCTTAAAGATGTGGAAGGCTTTATCACTGCTGAAGTTAGTTCGGTTGTCAGTGGCTGGCTGGAACGGCACCGTATGGATGAAGGTGGGCTGGCTGGGGAGTACCTAGGGTGCCAATTAAGACAAGGTGCTAAAACAAGTTTTTAAAGTAAAAAGGGGGATTTGAAAGCATGCACTATTGTTACAGCATTAATGTGAGTTGTACCAATGTGCAGAAAGATACACTTAAGCATAGCTAAATATTAGATGAATAAACGTATTTAGCAAAACGTCAATCAAGAGTCTAGTTTTTGGTTTTTAGTTACTGAACCTAATTATCTTCCAGAAAACTAGAAAGAAAATGCTAATATCGGGGACATGAAATCTGCTTGGCTTGGGTGTATGGGCTACTGATTTGCCCTCTCTTCACTCACTCATCTTCTGCTGCTTAATACTGTTCAGGGTCGCAGGAGGGAAGCTGGAGTCAATCCTAGCAGATTTCGGGTGAGAGACAGGGTCACCGCAGGGCCAACGCACAGACAGAGACAACCATTCACACCCACATTCATACCTATGGGCAATTTAGAGTAGCCAATTAGCTTAATCCCCTCTGTGCATGTCTTTGGACTGTGGGAGGAAACCGGTGGAAACCCACACATGGGACATGGGGAGAACATGCAAACTCCTTGCCCATTCTTTGAATGTTGAAAAAATTAATGGGATCACAAGAGTGTCATTTCTGGATTGCGGGGAGGTGGTAGCTCAGTGGGTTAAGACGTTGGCCACTGTTAGGCCCTTGAGCAAGGCCCTTAACCTCAAATGCTCAGTTGTATAAATGAGACAAATGTAAGTGGCTCTGGATAAGGCCATCAGCCAAATGACTGTAATGTAATGTAATGTAATGTAATGCAAACCTTAGCTGTGCAGGTATCTTGAGCTTGTGTCAGGCGATCTCTCAGGGCTGGAGAGAAAGTGGCAACTCTTTCATTCTCTGCCAGGAGGCGCAGTGTGCAGTGGTCCAGGTGTGAAAGCAAACTAAAAAAAAAAAAAAAAAAAAAGCAAAGGAAAAAATTAAAAACAGGACTAATCAGAACCAAAGCAGGGACAGCCTAAAAGCAAGGAGAAGACATGCACACTTACTCAAACTGATTCTCCAGAACTCGCACTGCAAAATACACACAGCTGTGGACATCTCCCAGATATGCTCTCTCAAGAAAATCTGCAAAAAGACAGACGACTTAAAACAAATGACAAGGAAGAACAGGCAGGGTTAAGAAATGGCTGAGAGATAAGAGTTACAGTGCTAACCTGTCTTTCTTTCACACACACTGGGACACGCGTCTGTAGGTTCAGGGCTTGATGCATTCCGTGACGTCAGCAGCTGCAGCACAAAGAACAGCTCCAGGAACACGCACGGCACCAAGTTCTCTATAAAGGAAGTTCCGAAAACAGCAACAACATAAATGATAACCACCAAAATTAGGTAAAGCAGATCAAAAAATATCTTTAAACTCAAAAGTGTGGTTTTTAAATAGCCAACTACTCTTATATGATTTAGTGTGATTACAGTTGATCCTCTCATCTCCGGACAGGGCATTAACGGATATCGGATGCAATGGACAAAATTCACTGGTCTGAATACATAATCCATTATCCAGAATGTCCGGTAAGAAAGTTTAAAACTCCCGGGTGTTGCAAACTGAGTCCAGTCATTCTGCAATTGGCTGTTAGGCGGTGGTGGCATGTGTGCTACTAGTTGCTTACAAGCGTCGGTTAAGTTGTGGTCGTTGTGAAGCTATACTGCTTTTTTGGCGATTATTTGGCGTTTTTCACCTCAATGTCCTTACCTATTTATGTTGGTCATTATGCTGCTTGTCATGTGTACAGTACTTAAGTAGCACCTTTATGGACCTTAGTGGTGTTTTTCCTTGGATTTCCATTATTTTAACCCCCCACAGTAAAACACTTCACATCATCGGACTATTCAAGTCAATGGACAACCTCTCCCCCAATTAGTCCATTAAAGCGAGGATCAACTGTATATTGATAGGTTATTGGATCAAATTTGTTACAGACAAAGTAATAGCTTTCGGTTGACAGAGATACATAACCCGTAGCTCAGTTGGTCAGCTCATCTTGGGGCGACCATGTTTGATTATTACATCCATACCCTGAAACTTAAAACTGCCATAAAGCCATAAAATTGATGTAAAAATTGTTTAGATTCTTGTTGCATATTTCAGCAGTTTTGGCTACTGTTAAATAAACTGTTGGGAATATGATACTGAGACTCAAAAACTAGAATTTAAGTTGTTTAATGGCATCAACAACACATCAGTCCATCTAGTATGTTACACTGATGTTTTTTTTTTTTGTTTTTTTTAATCTTATAGAAGGACTCAGTTCTACAGTACCCTCTGGTGGTATCTCACCTGAAATGCATGAACAGTACAGCTCAGCTAAAAGCGCAAGCTCTGGAGCATGAGTCACTTTAGTGGGGTCAGGGCAGGGTGCTGGGGGATCAGGAGTCACCTTAGAGTTTGACCTCAATACTGATTTGGTGGGAGTGCAAACAGTTGCACTGGGCTTCAGTGGGGAGCTGTTCTGCTGTGCAAGTTTAGACCTGAAGTAAAGACAGACATGGCGAACGTAAATAAGACAGTGACATTACGGACATTAAACAAAAAGAGAGCAATTAACAAATATTGTGGATACTCCACAGTTATGAAATAACCTTCCAATTAGTGTTCGGCACTCCGTTTAAGTCTAGGTTGAAAATATATCTGTTTAGTCAAGGTTTTTGTTAATAGCTTTATTAGCTAAAGGAGCAGATCTGGAGGGTTTTCAGGCACAGAGCGTTTTGGTAATCTAGGATGTTTGGATGGGGGTGTGGGTGGGTGTTTTATCTCCCAGGGTACCCTCATGTCGGTGTTACCTTCTGGCACTCCCTTTTAGTTATGCTGTCATAGCTAGTCTTGCTGGAATTCCTGCTTGCACTCAGCACTCTGTATATATTGGCTTTAGTCATCATGTGACAATGCTTACACCTAAACTCTCTCTCTCATTCTCCGGTGAGCTGCACATGTTATTCCTGAAGAGATCAGTGTGTTGTCCTACTTCTGGTTTGGAGTTATCACCTGAAACCGTCACTACACTCATTACTGTTGGGAATGGCCCATGTGGACTGCCTCAGCGTGCATCTGGGAGTTGTGGGGATGGCGTTGGCGGCTCTGCTGCAATAGCTCGGGGTTTGGATTGCCATGGATTGTCTTGTGTTCTAAGCTCCATTGGCGACCAGCTGAAACTGAGCAGACTTTATGTTTGTGCTACAGTGAATCTGGTGCTAAACAACTGTACTTTTGGACCATATAGCAATGGTTATAGAACTCAGGTAGTTATAATGGCACTATCTCGTGTCACACAAATGAGTATGGGTTCCCTTTTGAGTCTGGTTCCTCTCAAGGTTACTACTTCTTGTCATCTCGGATTTTTTTCTTTCCACAGACTTGCTACACACATACACACACACATATTTAGGAATTAATAAGCATTTATTTGGACTTCATATACTGGGAAGCTGCTTTGTGACAAATTTCCTTTGTTAAAAGCACTATATAAATAAAATTGAAATGAACTGAACTGAATATATTCTCAAGTGCAAGAAAGAATACCTTTCTTTCTTAAGTAGCTCCCTCTCCTCTTGCAGACAAAGTGTTGTCTGGCCGGTACCCATGGCCTCCGGGATGGAAGGAGGACTGCATGGCTTGCTGAGGGGAGTGGAGGTAAAGCAGCTCTTGGGTTTAGAGTTTGGTCGTTCTGCACTTACTGGTGTTGGGTTGATGCGCCGTGACGGTCTTGTTGCTCTAAACACATTCCAGAAACATCCTTTAACTACAAAAAAAAGCAGCTGAAAATTCAAACAGGATTTCTTTTTTTTGTGAAAAAATTAACTTATAAGTCACTCACATAGGGGTGGCATGAGAGGCGCTCACAGGGGGAAAGTCCTCCAAATTGTTGAAGTTGAGCTCTACTTGTGTAGGGGGTGACACCGGATCACTAGTCCTCCCACCGCCTCTTTCCTTTCTTCCTGCAACATCACAGCCACCAGCCTCCGCCGAGTGACCTCCACGCACTCCCGTCTGACGGTTTGATCCAGACGCCCCAAACCCACTGCTTCTCCTGCGCCCTCGATGTGGCTGAAATGTAGGGCTGGCCTGAGTGTCTGGAGGTGAGGTCATGAAGTCAGCAAGACAATGGCGCTGAGCAGATCGCCGTTCAGATGTCACGTGTCTCGGGGCTGGACTCCACCCTGAGCTAAAGGATGGGCTGCTGAAAGCAGAAATACCAGTAAGACTCCGAGAGGCCAACTGCGGACTGTCCTGCTCGCCTGGATTGTCCGGTTGCGTTGTGGAGGGAACGGGCGAGAACAGCTGGACTCGGCTGGTACTGCGGGAAGCTTGGCCTGCTGACGCTCTGTTCGATGCCCTCCGCTCGCCGGATGAGCCCTGGACTCGGAGAGACCTGGTGGTCCTGGGGGTCTTGGCTGGGGTGCTGGGGCCATGAGTCAGTGTGTTACTGCTCTGATCCCTCAGGAAGTTCAGGAGAAATGGCACAAATTCATGTCTCCTGACTGTTAACAGCAGATCCCGGTCTCCACTACAGTCCTGTGGTGGCACAAGAGTAAACAGTATAGGATCACAATAACACAACATCAGACAACATGAAATGTGATGTTACAAAGACCTGTAGTGTAGATCGGGTACAAAACTATAGGATAACTAGCTGATTGCCCAGTGGCTTCGCTCATTAGGTGCAAGGGAAAAAAATAAAATGCAGTATTTATAAAATCAGTTTGTTAATAACCAATTTTACTTTTCAACAAATAGTGGGCATATGTAATTTCCGTTTCAAACGCAAAAAGAAGTTTATATATTTAGATCAAAGTTCTCTTAAATAATTACTTACCAAATAGGTGTTTACTTCTTTTCAATATCAGTAAAA